>PVIH01005471.1:96074-123949 GCA_004025045.1 Sigmodon hispidus | reverse complement strand
GAGAGAGAGAGAGAGGAAGAGAGAGAATATGCTATGGCATACTTATGGAGGTCAGAGGACACTCTGTGCGAGCTGGTTCTCTGCTTTCACCATATGGGTCTCAGAAAGTATTAAGCACAAGCTTGGTGGCAAGGGCCTTTACTTACTGAGCCACATTGTCAACCTGGAAGATGGCTTTAATATCAGTAGGTGACACAGTCTTATGGATCACAATGGTATATGCAGCCTATGTGACCAAAAGCCATGGTGGAAGTGGGGCATGAAGTGTGTCCATAATTCTTACACTTGGGAGGAAGAGACAGGCAGGTGGCCAGTCAGAGGCCAGCTTAAGCTAAATAATAAGATCTTGTCTCAAAGAAAACAGAATTAAACAAGAAAAAGACAGACAATTGTAAAGCAAAACATGTGTAATTCGGTATGTGACTACAGTAGAGGAAGATCTAATGGCCTTGCTGAGCAAATTGGGCGCTTTTGCAGGCTTTCCAGGGCCTTTTTATGTACCTGACCCATTTTTGCCTGCTGAGTTACAACTCTCCTGCAAATGTCCTCCAGATGCCAAGTCAGTAGTTCCTTTACAAAACTGAGTCCTAACATCTATCTATCTACCTATCTTCCTACCTACCTATCTATCTATCTATCTATCTATCTGTCTGTCTGTCTGTCTGTCTGTCTGTCTGTCTGTCTGTCTGTCTATCTATCTTGGTCTTGATGTTAGGCCTCCATTACATTCTTAATAAACAGCTTTCTCTTGGTACCTACTGTAGAATTAGGCTGAAGAAAATGTTATTAATCCATTGAATTAAGAAACTCATCATGAGTTCACATAAACAACACCTTCTAAATGAAAAATAGCTATATTTCTCAAAACAATAATAAAAACATAGTGAGATAGTGGCATTTTTTTTTCTTTTACAACATTCTTCAAGCTCTGGCTTCAAAGAAAGCAGCTGGAGATTTGCAGATTTACAGATTGCTTCTCCATGCAATCTGTCACCATGTGGTGTTTTGGTTTCGGTCTGGGAAGAAAATCAGCCTCACGCAGGCGTTTAGTTGGAAAAGGAACAAAAGTTTTAATAGCCTTTTCAATAATTGTGGATATTCTTGAAAAGTCTACAGAACTTGACAAGTGGTGAATTCTTAAAGGTTAATTGAATGTGGATGGGATCTGAGACTCTATCAATAAACTTTTGTTACATGACAGTCTGCTGGTCTGTGTACAACTATTTTGCTCATGAATGGGACCTGTGGTATCTCCCATCAATCATTTGGAAAATCTCTCATCACAGAGTTATAACTGAGCTTCCAAATGTTGATACACTCCATGATACTGTATCAAGAAATCCACAACTGTGGTTAATATCGTCACCAGCCTCATCAGAAAGGCCTTCAAGTATTGGGAATCTGCCAAGGTATTAGTGGAGGGTAACAATTTTTCATAACTATAATTCATCCTTGAAAGCTTGGACTGTTGTCTCTTGGTTATTGTACTCTAAGTGACAAACTGACTTTGCTCATTTGAGAGAAAAGGTTTGCATGAATATACTTGGTCATTGTTTTAAGGAGAAGGGGAGTCGGGAGCATGTGCTTGTGGTGACCTTTGGACTGCCATAGTATAAGGGTGTGTTCTTGCAGAATATTAAGATGTGTGCTTGAAGGCTGAGAGATTCCAGCCTTGTAATCTTTCCTCCCTCCAGGAGAACAGTCTAAGTAGCTGTGACATTCCTCCTGCCCATCCTAGATAATGATGAAGCTCTCACGACGACTGTGACAATCTGTGGCTTCCATTGACAGGAACAATGGGTGGTTTTCTCACCACTGTATCTTTAGTTCCAAGACCGATATGGAAAATGACTTGTCTTAATATTTTTATACAATAGCTTCTCCACGAAAAGGCCTTAGGAATGCCTCACTTGGAGAGGTTTCTGACATCACATTTTGTGAATGTGTCCAGATCTTTTTTTTTTTTTTTAAGTATTTTCTTTTCCTTTTTTCTCTTTGTCTCTTACTTCTCCTTTTTTCTCCTGTTCCTCCTCATCCTTCTCATCTTCCTCCTCTTCTTCCTTCTACATTGTTTGCACCTTTGATGCATACACACACACACACACACACACACATCACATGCCACACACACACACACACACACACACACACACACACACACACAGACACCCCCCCCTACACACACACAGACACACAAACATTTACCCCCTCTGACTGGCTCCTTAGGAACAGCTCCAAGTCAGTTTCTAAAAAGCTGCTTAGATAGTTTCTCCATCTCTGTTCTCTTGGATCTTCCCTGCTCTGTGCCTATCCTGGGGCAGCAGCTTGGACTCCTGGGCTGTCTGTCCAGAAACCAACTGAATGCTCTTCAAAGCTCTGTTAAAGAGAGAGAATGAGAGCTAGCCAATTAAAAGGATGAAATGCTTCAAAAGTGTTTAAAACCACTTTCCTGTTGAATAGGAAAGAAAAAGACGAATTAATATTGCCTTGATGTTGCCCTGGTCACCACCACCTCCCCGGAGAAAGGTCAGGACACAGCCTCTCTAACCTCTGTCAGATGGTCAAGATCATCATCTGAGTTTCTCTCTTCTTTGTCTTCCAAGAACAGTCTTGAGAGTCCGGCCCAAACCTGCTTGTCTGTTTCTTATTGGCAGTAGGATCATTCCATGGTAACATCTGTTTACATAATGAGCACTTTGTGGCTACTAAGATCAGTGTTTCACTGTTAGTCTCTTCCAAGTCACCACGGGAAATAGTTTCTAGTTTAATAGTGGTTCTGGGTCAATAAGGGATGGAGACACTGATTCCAGAGGGGAAAGAGTTGGCTTCTCCTGGAACTCACCAGCTGCTCATTGATGGATAAAGTCAGCAAGGTTACCCCAGGCCCTCTTGAGCTGTTGCCATGGGTACAATCCTTTCTGTTCCTGGCTGCTGTTGGCTTCCACACAGCCTCTGGGCAGGGAATCTGAGCTGGGTCTCAAACCTCAGTCTGAGGCAGTTATGTGATATGTGCAGTGGGATGTCATTTAGGGTTTGGATGCAGGGGATTCTAGCTTGATAGCCATCCAGGGGACCAGAAGCGGGCTTGGCGAATGTGAAATATTCCAGAGTTGGGAAGAATTTGAACATCATGAATTATATAGAACATCAGAATGACCATTTATACATTTTTGTGGCAACAGTTATATTTTGGCAGGAAATGGAAAAACTGGAGCAAATAGAATAAATCCCTATAACTGTTTATACAGCATCATTTATATACTTCATAAATAAGTTGCATATGTGTATTCAGCTGTGTATCTACAAAAAAAAACTACAAAGAGGTTTTTTCCTTCATAATCAATCCCTATATTATACTTCAGTATTTTCCTGACTTCTGAGAATGATTTTTGCTTTTTTCCTCTTAATTTTTTCTATTTCCTTATAAGCTTGTGTGTGTGTATGTGTGTGTAAGTATGCATGCATGTGTGTATGTGCTTGTGTGTGTGTGTGCATGTATGTATACATGTATGTGTGTGTGTAGACTAGAAGTCAATGTCGATGTCTTTCTCAGTCACTTTCCACCTTATTTTTTGAGACAGTTCCACTGAACCTAGAGTTTGTTGATTTGGCAAGATTAGCTGGCCAGCAAGCTCCAGAAATCCCCCTGCTTCCACTTCTTTAGACATGCACTCAGCTGTTTATGTGGGCTCCGGGGATAAACTCAGGCCTTCATGTTTGCACAGCATGTTCCTGACCACTGAGCATTGTCACCCATCTCTCCCTACAGGGCTCCTTCAATATGCTTTGGATTTATCCTTCCTTTTGCACTTCTTGGGTTCCATTGTCATTTCTGATATCTGTAGGCACTGGAATGTAAAGTGTAGTATAGGAATGAGTAGCATGGAGTTGAACATAATTATGAAAACTAGGTACATAAAGCATCAATGGGCAGAAACATTAATGACCGATAGAAAATAGAGCATTAAAGGGATGAGCCAGATGTCAGTCATGAAGGCACAAATGGCACTATACAGACTTCTGAGGAAGTGGCGAGGCTTTGCCAGGGCACTGGGAAGTTGTCCTGGAGTCTAGTCTCTAGTCTCTCCGAACTTGAACTGTTTCCTCTCACTTTCCAGCCAGAGCTTACCCCTGTTAGGATTTCTCCTGCATGCCAGAGTCTTGGAATTAAAGGGGGAAGGCAGAGAAATTGTCCTATCTCAAATCAGAAGCAGGAGCCAATCTGACTTTTGCCTGAAGGGCTTTTTGAAGTTGCTAAAATGAGTGAAAATGTGAGAATTTGGAGCTTCCATATTTAGATCAGTATGACACCATCACTTCATTTTCTATCACCAGAATAATTCCATCTGCAAATTAATAAAATACACTCCATTGCATTCAGCTTGATTTATAGAGTCACGGGATGCTCACCAGACACCAGTTCCACAGCCGTGCCTTGCAGGAAGAGTCTGTGATGCTCACACTGACTTTACCCAGACGTGAAGCCTGGAAATGCTGATGCTCTGGTTGTATTGTCCTGGGAGGAGGTGTACTAGAGAGGGAAACCACACTCCGTTTTCTAGCTATTGGATTACTGAATAGTGGACCTCCTCCCTACCCCAGTTAAACCTTCCTCAGAAATCTCATGCTGAGGAAGGGAAAGACCAAAGCTCTGGTTCCAGCGCATGGGACAACTGGTCTACTCGGAAGAGAGTTCTCAAGGTTCTGACAGCATAACAGTCCAGGCCAGCTTGCCTTGCGGTAGGAATCAGTGATGGATAGGACCACACCGTGACCAGGACTGCTTAGTTAAGCCTACCTCTCTCCTGCCCTCTAGTTAATTCTACCCTTCAGGCCAGGACCTGGAAGATGGAATTGAAGGGACTGTCTAGTGAGCTCCTTATTTTTCCCTCTCCCTAAGGTGGCCATATTTAACAAATCTTTTTTCTTCTTTCTATTGTTACATGTCTCTTTAATTGGCATAGTAGGGATGAATGATTGAGCCTGTTCTGTGGGAGCTACAAGAGTCCAGACCTTTGTCCTAAAAATTCTGATAATGTAGGAATTTTATTAAGGCTGGAATTTAAACGTTAAAATGTACACGTGTTTCCGAGGGTCTTACCATGTTTAGCTTTGTTTTGAGCAGAAAGGAACATTTGGAGAACTGTTTAGTTGTCTCATTATAGTAGAAGCCAAGGAGACAGCAAGTACTTAGGAGTTCCCCTGCCTCCCCCCTCTTTTTTTTTTGGAGATAGGGTCTTAGGTGGTGCAGGATGGCCTTGAACTCTGGATTTTCCGCTCTCTCACCTATATAGGCGAGCATCATCATGTCCAGCTAATACTTAATTTTTAAGGCATTGGCTTAGATAATACTGGCTTCCATATTGATTCAGAGACAAGTTTGAGTCTTTGCATTACTAGTGGAGTCCAGTGGTCTCTGATCAGGGTTCAAGGCCAGCCTCCAGCATTTACTGGAATAGCATTGCTTAATTCCTTGTAGCCCTGGCTTTTCCCTCCAGTGATAAGAATGTGACAGTGGTCATGTCACACAGTGCTATGACATGTAGATGGTATTGGATTAGTGAAGCTCAGTATAGATGCAAAAAAATAAAAAGATCCTTGCAGAAGTGATCTCATATGTGGGAATACCTTGTACGGCCAGTGCTCAATCTTAGAACTGGTCCAAATACAGAGACTAAGAGACTGAAGTGCTTAGCCCTGATTGGCCCACGTGATGGGGCATCCTTATCAATGTCCCCTCCAGCCCCACCCTAAAGACTCAGAGAACATTGCCTGAAGAGGAATTGGGAAGAATGTAAGAGCTGGAGGCTGGGACGGAGAGGTGTGGAATGTTTGTTTGGACACGACATGGCCATTGCACTTGCGAATGCATAGCTGCTGTTGTTTCCAGCATAACATCTGCACAAGATCAAGCCCGCCAGAATTCTAGCATAGATAGTCGTTAGCTGAGTATCAGAATACTAGCATAGATGGGGAAATACCTGGGTATTCCCCCATAAGACAGCAATGCCCATGGTCTGTGAAGGGTGTGACGACAATAGTGCCTGTTTTACTGCATGTGGACAACCACTTATATAGTGGATGCCTATTGAATGTGATTGGTTTAGCACATTACCTTGGATTGGGCAGTGAGCACTCATACCACCAGGGTCTCTATGTGGAAGAACTTATTTGTAATATTAATATTAAGGGAGATGTGAGAGTGCAGACTCATCCTCAGGCTAGTTACCAGCTACTATAGAATTTAGTGTTCTGACTTTTAGGGCATATGCACCATGTTTCTTTTTTAGAAACACAGTATGCCAAGTAGGCTGGCCATCAGGTCATGCCTGCATTTTCTCCTACAGGGGAAGGGCTCCCTAAGTCCCACCCTCAATGGAGAAGTTATTGGCCATTGATACCTGCTGTGCAAGGAAGAATCATTCTATTTTGAGCGTACAGCTACTGACAGGTTTCCCATGCTTCTATGGATGGCACCACCTCACACGCATGAGCAGTCCAAATTAGACTTAGTAGATTATTATATTTTTTAAAGAAAGAAGATATGAAATTAGAAGGGAAACAAATAATGGAGGATATGGGGGGGGTTGGAGGGAAAATGGGATGATACATATAATCATACTTCGTTGTATACATGTATGACATTCTCAAAGAACAAACAGTTGCAATAATAATGTAAAAAGGAAGTGCTTCACGGTTGTTAGACTCTAAAGCCAGCCCCTCCTCTGAGCTCTCATGCCAAGCTCTGTTTAAAGCAGGATTCCCACTTCTGAATCCTTCTTTCTCCCCTTGTCTTCTCTTGGGAATGCTCCTATCCCTCTCTCCTTTTCCTCCCCTTCCCTTTCTTCTTCCTTTCCCTTTCTCTTTTTTCTTACCTTCTCTGCTATTATAACCACAACCTTTCTTTTAATAGTAACCATACTCATCTGACAATGACGCTCTTTTCTACATAGATATGGCCTTCAGCGTCTCTTGCTATCTGCCACCGCCTTGTGCCACATTCCCACATGCATTCATAGAACTCTGCCACCAGATAACTAGGTAAATGAGAACCATACCAAAGTCTGCACAGAATCCGAACAATGACGGAAGCAGAGCACGTGACATACAGCTGCCAACAGTCACCGCCCTGTGACCTCTGTTATGCTTGGCGTCCTCCTGGCTCCACTCATTTTTGTCTGAAACTATGCAAGGTGCTTCTGGCCAACACAACTGCCTTTAGTTGACTACACTTACATTTTATTTCCTTCTTGGGATCCTAACTTTAAAGCCTAATTGTTGGAGAAAAGTTGCTGCTGGCATTTTGGAGGCCAAGCCACCAGCATGTGCTACATTTACCGGTTGTTATTTTTAAAGCTATGTGCTACTGGCCACAGGAATCTCTAATCAGTTGGTTTACTGTTTGCCCATTGTTCTGAGGATCTGATCAGCTATCTGCATTTTGGTTGTGCAGTTAAGAAATGAAATTGCTGATAATTTGATCTAGAAGTATGTGCGATTATTCCCCAGAAAAGACCTGATACGTGTATCTTAAAAATAAACCTTTTGGGGGAGGGGATGGAGGGATGGGGAGGAAGGAGGCTGAAGGCACACAGGGAGGGACTGGGAGGGGGAAGGGAGGGAGAAGAAGGGGATAGATGGCAATTAAATGGGACTTTATTTTCTAAAATAAATAAATAAATAAATAAATAAATAAATAAATAAGCAAAATCTGTAATTACCAGCGGGCAGGAGATGGTGTACATTAAAAAAATATATTATGAAAGTCCATAATTAGAAAATACTTCTTCAAAACATTCTTTTTCTTTCTTATTGTGTAGCCCTAGGCTAGCTTGGAATTTATTGTATAGCCCAGGATGGCCTGGAACTAACAATCAAGACATGTTTCTAAAGAAATGAAGGTGGTTAGGAGCTGTGGAGGTGGCTGAATGGGTAAGGCACCTGCTGTGAAAGGGCAAAGAAGTGAGTTCAAATCCTCCAAACCCATATAAAGCCAGACACAGACAGCAAGCATCTTCATTCCATTGCCTGTATAAAGAAACAGAAAGCTGAGGCAGGAGGATGCTCACAAGCTTGTGGGTCAGTTTGCCTAGTGTATGTATTAGCAAAATGACAAGCATACTAAATCTCAAAGATGATGGTTGGGACTGATACCTGAGGTTGTCTTCTGACTTCCACGTGTATACTGTGGATACACTCATGTCCAAACTCACATAAATATGCTGATGCGTACACGTGCATGTACACATGCATGCATGCACGCACACATACAGGGGGAGAGAGGAAGGGAGAGGAACATTTCAGAAGTGAGTGCCTTGGTCCTATACTGTTGAGCAGAAGACATTGGGCTGAGAAGGCTACTTAGTGAAGATCCGTGACTATCTGGGTGGGAGAATCTCTTATCCAAATTTCTTTGTGCTGTCAGCTTGGTAGGATGCCTAGATTTCTGGTTTCTCAGCCTAATTCCTTTGTGATAAAGGCACGGTGTTCTATTTAAATGCAAATGTCCCTGAAATGGTAGCACAGTAGGGTGTCAGCTAGATTTAAAACCAGAATGACTTTGCATCATCAGAGATTGGTTTTAGTAGGAGAGCAGGTTGTTCTAGAAGGCAGGTACATCCTGGCAGGGTTGCCTAGGAGAACAGGGGCCTATGTTTGGAGCCTAGTGTTTGATGGACTTATCAGTAGGTCCTAGCCTTGTACTTGGGAAGGCTGGTGATTTTCGAGCATTTGTGGAGAATGTTAAGCTGAGTAAACAAAACAAAACTGGTAAAGGAGCCCAAGAAGCCCATGGAGACTCCTCATGAGTGACACCAATGTCCTGGGGTGTTATTCCTTATAAGTCCAGTTATACAGCCTTCGGAGCAGACAGGAATTAGAGCCAGTTCAGAGGATTCCCTTTGTTTTAAAGCCTTCCCAACATAAAATTCTAAAAATTATAATTAGAAGAAAGAATTTAAGATTAGCCTGAAGATGTAGTAGTTTAGTATATGGTGGCCACACTCCAGGGGACCTCAACCTGTGCAAAATGAAGTAAGCATAATGAGTCTCTTGCCACCAAGTGGGTCTGTGTTGACTCAAAAACTTCCACATTCAACAGTCCAATGGGAATGGGCATCACACTCTGCATCATCACTGCAGGATATAGAAGCTCTTGAAAATGAAACATGGTTTCTTTTTCTGAACCAAGAACCTAATTCCAATAATCTTGTCTAGGTGTCCCAAATGACTGAAAAAAGAACTAACAGCTTGTAGTGGTTATAAAATGTTACAATAGGGGGTTGGAGATATGGCTTAATAATTAGGAACACTTGTTGCTTTTGTAGAAGGACCTAGGTTCATGGTTGTTTCCAGCACCCACTTGGTGGCTTATAGCCATCTGTAACTCCAGTTCCAGGGGTCCAACATCCTCTTCTGGCATTCATAGGCATCAGGCACAAACATGGTGCATGTCTATACATGCAGGCAAAAAGAAAAAAAAAGGTTCATTAATCAAGAAAAGTTTGAAAGGAAAATATGAGCAGTAATTTTCACATTTCAGGTTTGTATACAGATTTTCTTCCTAGTTAGAACCAGAGGATCATGTCATGATCCCAAGAAGACATCTCTTTATGTGCCACAGAGGTCACAAATAGATGGAAAGTAAGCAGTCTTGATTTTATATATGAATATTTTATGTTGATGAGTTTCTCTTAGAGATTATTAAAATGGTTCATTTCTAATTATTCTGAAGACACACATTTATTAGAGATAACCTGACTTTTGTCCACCATTAAAATGATGAAAGCAATGAGTCTGATGACATAAGATTAATTCTAATGAATGACAGGACCTTCCCATCTTTGGTGATGTAATTTCAGTTTGTGTAGGAATGGATTTCATAAAGTAAGAGATGCTATGACTAGATCAAGGACTCTATAGGTAGAAACTATATTAAATTAAAAAACATTTTTAAAAAGTTTTTTGTGTGTTTGTCTGCATGTACATACATGTACTACATGTGTGCTTGATACAATGAGGCCAGCAGAAAGCACCAGAGCACCTAGAACTGAAATTACAGAGGGTTGTGAATCTCTGTGTGAATGCTGGGAACCCAACTCAGGTCTTCTGCAAAAGCATCCAGTGCTCTTAGCCACTGAGCAATTTTTCCAACCTCCATGAAAAGAGGTTTTGTATGTTCAGTCAAATTCATTAGTATCTAGAATCACATAAACATTTTAGGCCTTTGGTTTTGATATCAATATTCCATGTTTAGGTGAATATACTCATTTCTACCAGAACAATGGGATGAAAATAGCGTTACCTCCAAAAGGGAGACTAAGCTTATAGCTTTATTGTTTTTCTCTGCTCACAATTTCTCTATATTTGTTCTGAGACAATACAATAAGCTATAAAATTGCCTGCTAAGAAGGAAATAGATGCAGAAGCTAAGGCAGAGGAGAATTGTAAGACAATATGGAATGTGAAGCCTGGTTAAACCTGTTATTAATCAGAGGAGGCCTGTGTGATGGCTAGAGGTTCCCATGGGGCACACTCACACATGATGGCTAGCTGTGGCCCATGGTCTTGTATACCACACATGCGAATGGATGAGAAAGACAGAGCTGTAGCATGGGGAGAGGGCAAAGAACCTTGTACCAAAGTGGTGTGTTGAGATAGTGCTTTATTATCAAAGCTGATGTTATCCAGGTAGAGGTCTTCCTTTTCCTTTTCCTATTCCTATCTCAGTATCTTGAGTTTTTGAATTATTAAAAGATAAGCATGTCATCTCCCCAACCCATCCTATGTCCTCTTGCCACTCCTTAAATATGTCCTCATTTTCTTTACTTTTTATTGTTTTACACACACACACACACACACACACACACACACACACACACACACACACGAGATAAGATTAATTCTAATGAATGGCAGGACCTTCCCACCTTTGCAGATATAATTTCAGTTTGTGTACACACACACACACACACACATACACACACACAAAAGACATATATAAATACAATCTGCTGAGCACATCCAGTGTTGTTTGTATGCATGTTTTTAGGGATGACTACTTGGTATTAGGTAACCAATCAGGTGGCTTATCCATGGGAAGACTAATGCTCCCTCTCTCCACAGTCCTTAATGACCTGCAGCTTTTTGTGTAGAGGTGGTGCCCCATGAGATTTCTCTGGTCCAAGCTGGCATGTCAACTGCTGGTGTCATTGTTCAGGTCATGTTTAAGCACAAGCCACACCTATGAAATCTCAACAATATAATATTGCAACAGACTGCTTGGTCTTCTGGCTCTTGCAAATTTTCCAGTCTTTCTTCTGAGATGTCCAATGAGCCTTAGGTATAAAGGTTGTGTTGTAGATATGTAAGTTGAGAATGGACACCTCATGGTCTCTGTACATGATCTCTGTAGTCTGCCTTTTTGTAATAGTCTCAGTCTGTTGCAAAGGGAAGCTTCTTTGGTGAGAGATGAGAACTGTACTTATCTATGGGTATAATGATAAATAGTTAAAATTTAGTTAAGATTTATTCTGATTTAGAAATGTGGCACTGATGTTTCTACAAAGGTTTACAGTACCAGGCTTGATTTCCTTCCTGTTGAGTAGGATGATTAGACAGCTATTGGTTACTGCCAATATATAAGTACCACTATTGTACCTTTCAAAATATCTCACCCTGCTGGCTACTGATGTGATTTATAGATATCATCACTAGGTAGAACTATTCATTGTTTTTTCCTTGCCAGGGTGCATAGCACCTTCTAGGACTATAAAAACTAGTCTTCAGAGAGAAAGCTTTCAGGTTAGATTCAGCTCAAATCCTCCAACTTCTCCAGAGTGTGTGGTGTCTCCAACAACAATAGGAACTTAACATTAATTTCTGGATGGTGACTAAGGGTGCTAACAAGGCCTGTATTGTCTTGGACTCCTCTGACCAACAACTCAAAAGGATACTTCTCATATCTGGTACTGGGGATTTGTTAGACAGTCTATGCTTTTAGTAGGGGAGGCATTATCATCCCAACCAGCATAACTTTATTTAATATATATGTATCTATATACACTTATATGTATTATATTAATTTTATATTATATATTTATATGTATTAATGTAATTTTTGGTAAATATAAAATAACATAATTCCATGTGGCCTTCTAAAGCATTTTTTTAGTCTTACTTTTTACTCCCTATTTTTTTCCTTCTGTATTGTCCTTTCTCCCCATTTCCCAATTAAAATCTCTCATTTTCCTCCTCCATATCACATGTATCCTGCTATTCCCCTCTCTGGAGCCCCCTTTTCACCTCCATGATCCTCTTTTACTTTTCTGGTTCTGTGGTTATTCTAGGTCATATACTCACATCTCAAGATTTGGCATTAGGAGCCTCATATGAGAGAGAACATGCAATGTTTGTCTTTCTAGGTCAGGATTAACTCACTCCATATAATATATTCTAGTTATATCCATTTACCTACAAATTCCATTTTCTTTACAGCAGAATAATATTTCATGATGTATATGTGCCTCATTTTTATCATCCATCCATCCATTAAAGGACGTTTAGGTGGTTTCCATTTCCTGGCTATTGTGAACAGAACTGCAGTGAACATGGTTGATTAAGTATCAAGTGTAGAGTCCTTTGGGCCTATGCCAAGGTGTGATTTATCTGAATCAGATGGTAAATTTTATTTTAGATTTTTGTGAACTCTCCACACTTATTTCCAGAGTGACTATATTAATTTTCAGTTCAATCAAAAGTGAATGGGGGGGGCTGGAGAGATGGCTCAGTGGTTAAGAGCACCGTCTGCTCTTCCAGAGGACCAGGGTTCGATTCCCAGCACCCACATGGCAGCTAACAACTGTCTGTAGTTCCAGTTCCAGGCAAACACCAAGGCAAATAAATAAATAAATAAAGTTTTTTTGTTTTTTGTTTTTTTTTTTAAAAAAGTGAATGAGGGTTCTTCTTTATATCCTTGCCAGAATTGGTTGTCATTTATTTTCTTAATCTTAGCCAATTCAAAGTTGCTTTAATTTGCATTTTCTTAATAGCTAAAGACAATGAACAATTTTTGAGGGATTTCCTAGTCATTTTTATTTATTCTTTTGAAAACTGTTTAGATTGGTGGCCCATTTTTTTTTAAATGGGACACTTTTCTTTTTAACTTTTTTTGAGTTCTTTATATATCATGGATATTAATTACCTGTCAGATGTATGTCTGTCAAAGGTTCTTTCCCATTCTGTAAACTTCCTTTTTATCCATTTTAGTCATACAAACACTTGACAGCTTTTTGAAGTTCTATTTGTCAATCAGTGGCCTGAATTTTTGGGTAAACAGAGTCCTGATCAGAAAGTTTCTTCCTATAACTACATTTTTTTTTTTTTTTTTAGGAGACTGTTCATATTTTCTCCTAGAAGTTTTAGTGTTTCACGTTTCACATTCAGTACCACTTGTTGAAGATGCTATCTTTTCTCCAGCATGTTTTTGTCAAGTGTCAGATAACTGATACTGTTTGGGTCCTTGATTATGTTCCATTTTGTGCCAGTATCATGCTATATTTTTTTTTATTATTATAGCTATGCAATATCCTATAGCTCTGCAAGAGCTTGAAATCTGCTGTGCTAATCCCTCCAGGCTCTTATTTTTTTTTCTTTCCCACAAGATTACTTTTTCTACATTTTGGATTTTAGGATGTTTAGAATCTTGATAGGTGGCAAAGGTGACACTCAGAACTGTCCCTAGGAGTTTCTGTTCCACCAAGTGTCAAAGTAGGCAGGTCTTCATCCAACATAATCAGCATCCCATTGGAGGACATGAATCCATTGAGGAAAGGCCATGTGAAGACACCCTGAGAAGATGTGGTGTCTACAAGCCAAGCATTCAGCTCTCAGAAGAAATCAGGCTTGTACCTTGTACCATAGATCTGTAAGAAACGTTTGTGATGGTCTGTTCACTCAGACTGTAGTAGTGTATCATGGAAAGCAGAGAAGAAACCCATGAGGTTGCTGTTGGCACACTGCAGTGACATGAAGTCCCCCTAGACATTTGCACTCCTCAATGGGACTCGACTCCAGGGTCATTGGATCTAAGAATGGAATAGTCTTTTGGGAGGTCATCCCCTTCAGATTCTGTGCATTGGTGTTCCTCTCTTCACCATTTTCAGAATGCTACCTGATGATACATTGTTTGTACTTAGCCATCCTGTACACCTGTGTAATATCAATCACAAGAATGTCTTTACAATGAGATTAGATCTGCCCCTACCTGCCTGTGACTAGCCTCATGGCATGATCTGCTTTCTAGTTGGCAAAATTATAAACACCAATTCTGTGAGACCACCGGGAGGATTAGTGGAAGCAATACTCACCCATGGTGGGATCTTTTCCACAGAATGGGAATTTGGTTCTTATCCTGTTCCTATCAGATTTCTATTTGTGGAGGGTGTTCCCACAGGCTTATAATCTTTGCTTCCACAGACAGTAACCTCAGAAAGACATTCAAGGCTCTGCATTCTCCAATAGCACTTCCTTATTAATAACTTATATATTACATTTCTATTTTCCTAAAGCTTTTTCCCCCCTTACATTTTCTTTTTTGATATTACAAAGAAAGGACTAGAAAGATAAATGGAATTTTAAAATTAGAAAATAGAATGATCCGCATTGACTTGTAGGATCAAGGGTTTTTTTGGGGGGGAAGAAAATATAATAAAAGATAAATTTTCAGTGATGTAAAGTCAAACTTCACTTTTGTTCAGATTAGAAGGTGGCAATAGATAAGTGCACAGCTGTTTGTGAATTGAAGATTAAGGCTGATGACATGGAAATCTCATGGCTCACCCTAAACATCCCAGGACTGCTGAGAACACTACAGGTACCAAGATATGGTTGAAAAATGATTCTGAGCAGTCCCATTCTGCAAATCATTTACTTTCTCATTTTTTGAGGAATAAAGTTGACTCCATTTTTTCTTTCAAAGGAATGTATTGGACTTTCATTATTGAAATATACTGTTTTCTATTATTTTTAAAAATTATTTATTTTATGTATATGAATATTTAACCTGCCTATTTATGTTATATATACATCAGGGCTGATATCCTTAAAGGCCAGAAAAGGGCATTAGATTTCCTGTTCCTGGACTTATAGCTGCCTTTTAGCCAACATGTAGATGCTAGGAATTGAACTTGGATCTTCTGCAAAAGTAGCCAGTTCTCTTAGCCCCTTGTTGACTATTTGACATTTTATATTTAAGCTAAAGTAGCAAATTCTATGAATTCATGAATGTTATGGTTGGAATTTAATATTTAGATGGTATGTATAGTCCTGTTTAGCGTTGGTTTTCAAGGAAACAAGCTGCTACATTTGTAGTTAACTGGCTCAAATAGAAGCACAACGGTGTCTAAGACTGATGTCAAAGTCAACACATGGACTATGAGCCATAGGAGTGCATTTTTAAAATTATAAATGTAATTAATCATGGAGCAGTAAGACCTGGCCAAGAGACGGAGACTGCAAACATGCTGTGCTCAGTGAGCTTTCCTGGAGCACTGTTTCCCCAAAGAGGTATCAATTTGTCTCCATGGCCAGGTTCCAGATGCTCTTGTGTGGTCTCAGCTAAGGAAAAAAACATTTATAGGCATTTTGACATCGTAAGTAGAAATCTCTTAAGTTCTGTATCTAAATATTCATTTTTCTTGAAACATGAAGTCAGAGTTTTGTAAAAGGCTAAATTTGATCTGGTCTAGGTGTGTTAGACTATCCTTACAATGCTTTGCAGCTATAATTCATTTATAATTAGTTAGAAAAAGCTATGTTAGGCTATTTTTAAAAGAGATTTATTTTTTAAATTCATTTAGTAGCATGTTGTATGTCTGTGTCTATGTATGTATATGTCTGTGTGTATCTGTGTATCTGTATGTGTGTGTATATTTCCATCTGTTTATATATGTTTATATGTATGTGTGTTTCATGTAGAGGCTAAAAGAGTATTTTCAGGTAGTCTCCTTATCACTCCATTCCTTTGAGTCTGGGTCTCTCCCTGAACTTGGGTCTTAAATTTTCCTGTCTAGATTAGAAGCCAGCAAGACCTGCTGGGTTCTTATCTCTGCCAGAGCTCGAGTTATTATTTATGTGAAGTCATATTCTCATGTTGCACACACCACAAGCATTTTTAATTGCTGAACCATCTCTCCGGTGCAATGGTTAGAATGTTCTACCCTGGTGTTAGTGCTTATCAACTCTGTAATTTCAGGTCCAGTGACTGCCTAGTCTGGTTTTCAGAGCTGACAGGGTGGGCTAATAGATTTATAGATGAAGATTTTTGAAGTCTTGGTTGCCACAGGTTCAGTACCTTGAGGGCATCTGTGTGGTTCAGGTTTGGAATCTGGCTGCTGCTGTGTAGTTTTATGAGTGACAGAAGCTAGTGGGGTTCCTCCACCTCCTAACCTAGTGCTCATTCACAGTGACCCAACCTCTCTGCAAATATATCTGCTGAAAGCCCTCATTCCTGGAATCATCTTTATAGACAGTGCTTCCTGGAACTCCTCCAAAAGTTAGGAGCCAGAAAATTCCAGACGATACTTAGTGCAGCAGTTAGCATACTGAAGTCTTCAGAAAGTTCAGTCATTGCAGACTGGAATTCTTCCCTTCCAGCTGAGGCTCAGGCTGGGTGTGCCCCATTCATGACCCCTGGCTGCTGGGGATGTAGAGCCGTCTCCACCTTTCTTTGGCTGACCCTTCTCTTCAAGCACACTGGGCTGCTTTGATGGAAATGTGCTCTGTTTCTTGAACCATGTATACAAGGGGAAAATATGTCAGTCCCTCAGGGTGAGCCCATCTTTTTTTGCACACAAGGATATGAAATAAATCTCTGAAATGAAACTTGCACAGGATGCTCCCCACCCCTGTCCCCCGACAACAGCAGCAGCTGGTTCCTCAGGGGTGAGCTGGACACACTGCTGAAGTGGATATTTTCTTTCTTGGTCCTTAGCCAGATTCTCCAAATAAGAACAACACATTCTGTTATGGAAATTTTCAGCATATATGAAATCATGGAGCAGTCTGGTACAGTGCTATGTCTGCATTGCTTGGCTCCACCCATCATCAACTCAGTAGGCAAGTTTTGACCTTGCCAACATCCAGATGCTTTGCTGTGAATAACCCAGATGTCCTTTGGAATCCAGCTGGTCTCTTTTGTAAATCAGTATTGGCTGGGAAAGTCCTTTAGAGCAGAATGGTTGAAGCATCTTTGCTGCATTTTCACAGGCACAGGGATCTGTTAGGCACTCTGGTTCAGGATGCTCTTTGAAATCCTTGTTACAGTTAGGTCTTTTATATGAACCAGTGGTACATACAAAACAGTGGATGTGTCTAGGAAGATAGATATATATGTATCATCCCTATGTGGGATGGATAGACAGACAGATAGACAGATAGATAGGATCCTGATCTTGTACAGAACCTCCCTGCAGTATCTACTTACTTAATTTAATGAAACTCCAACATTCAGTGTAACTGTGATCTTAGATTAAGTACCTCTCTGTTGGCAAAGGAAAGATGAAGCTCTCTATATAAGTCAGACTTTTTATTTCCATGACAAATACCTGTGAGAAACTTTGAAGGGAGGAACAATTTATTTTGACTTATGGTTTCCGAGTCCATGGCTGTCTGGTTCCCTCACTCTTAGGCCTGCGGTAAAATAGAAACATCCCAGTGGCAGGGCATAGGGGAGAAAGCTTCTTACCTCATAGGGACCAGAGAAACAGGACAGGGGAGAGAGAGAAGAGAGACCAGTGGCAAGAAATAGCCTTCAAGGGCGTGTTCTCAGTGACCTATTTACTAACCAACTGGGACCCAACTCTGGTTGCTACCACCACTCAATAACAATATCAAACTATGAATTCACAAATGCGTTCCCCCCACTGATGAAGGCTGAATCCTCACGTTACTGGGGACCAGGTCTTCGCCATACAAGCATTTTAAGGGAACTCTTGCTATTCAGCCACAACAATCCCTCAAGTCCATTCACTTGTACTTAGGAACTTGATAGAGAAGAGACATTTTCCACCACCAGGAAGACTGTTTATGCCTTACATTAGATAAATGTGATATTCTCAGAAAAGTGAAGAGACAGTCAGGAATGCAGAATTAAGGGAGCAGCCTGCCAGGAAAGGGCTGACACCAACATGGAGAACCAGAGCAGGTACTGAAAGGTGTGGGGTTATTTCTGAGTGCAGATGGAGGGTGTCTGCCAGTGCTGCACACACCTGAGGCTGCATGGGGGTTACAGCAAATAGCTGTGGATGGAAAGGGACTTGGAACCCAACAATATGAGTTTAAACTTTGTCCTTGTACTTTCCAGCTGAGATATTTTAAGTCATGTATATGAGTTATCTGTTGAGTCTTTTTGCATTTTATAAAACAGGTCTGGCAATACCCACTTGACAGATATAGTGCAGGTTAATGAGATGATTCTATGTAACCCAAGTTCACCAACAATGAAATCAATTATCTAGGCAGCTGGTGTTTCTGTGTTCACACTGATGTCATGGGGATGTCAAACCCAAGTGTGTTTTCTGTGTACCTTTTTATTTTATGGAACAGGTACCATAGAATTTGGTCATTTCATATTTTTATTTTTAAACATTAATTTTTATTCTATGTGTTTGAGTGTTTTACCTTCATGTATGTCTGTGCATTATGTTTGTGCCTGATGCCTAAGGATGCCAGAAGAAGGCCTTGGATCCTCTGGGGCTAGAGTTAGAGACGATTGTGGACCACCATGTGGATGCTCGAAATGGAACCCAGGTCCTCTGGAAGAGTAGCCAGTGCTTTTTATTACTGAGCCATCTCTTTAGTCCTAAGTTCTAATTTTTAAAGAGAGAAATGCAGTTGCTCAGAATGGTTATTTTTAGGCTGGCTTGTCTGTCCTCTAGTAGTGAGATTTCATGAAGTTGTAAAAGGACAAAAGATGAGACAGTGGAAGTAGGCTGGGGCCTTGAGTGCCTTGCCGGGGAGTGCAGACTCACTCATATATTAAGCTCTCTATTATATAATATTTTCCAGTGTTATATAATACTGAAAAGAAAAAAAGATCCCAGTCTAGTCCAGAATAGAGGCCTTCATAAGTCAGGTGACAAAAGCTGAGTTAGGAAAAAAAGGAGTCACATAGGCTGCAGAGCCCCATGTAGTAGTTAAACACCAGCTTCAAATGACTTACCATCTCAAAAGGAAAAGCTGAGTGTTCATGTTGTCTGCACTGCTGCTAAGGAAGCATGTTGTTGTTGGGACTCACAACATGAGTGAGCTATTCTGGGCCATGAGTGAGCTTCCCTGGGCACAGCTTGCTCAAGGTGCTTCACATGATCTATGGCATCTGCTGCTCTTGACCATGTCCTCATGGATAAACACAGTTGTAGGGACATTTCTGATGGGCACTTCCAATACACAAGTTATGATGTAAGTTGAAGTGGCAACTCAGGGAGAGCAGTTTTGCCAGGGGAACAAAAAAATATGGTTTGGGTTCTGACTTTCATGACCAACTTGATATAGGAGTAATGAAAAGTCCTTATTGTGCCGAGAAAGGATTGACTTTTTTTTTTTGAGACAGAGTTTCTGTCATATAGTCAAGGTTGACTTTGAACTCTTGATCCTCTTGCCTCCACCTACCAGCTGCTGGGTTTGCAGGTGTGCACCACTTGGCTTTTTGTTTCTGTGAGACAGGGTTTCATACTGTAGCCTAGGCTGGTCTCAAACTCATGGCAATCCTCCTGCCTTCATCTACTAGAATCATAGGCATGAACCACCATGCTCAGCTAAATTCTACAACCTGTATAATTCTTTATGACACTTGTCTTCTTCATTAGCCATCGATTGGGGTCAAGGTTATCTCCTCTTCACCATATTCCCTGTCCTCCCCTATTGATCTACATTCCTTAGCGCTGTGTGGCAGGGTGTAGCTATTGCCACTCTTAAGATCTTACCTTACAAAGAATGTGCTCATTGCTTACACTCTAACATAAGCTCTACAAGCAGGCATCGTTTCTTTCTGTTCTTCAGCACTTCTCTAGAACCCACAACATCATGAATCATGGTAGGGGTGCAAAGCACAATTGCTGAATGAGTGTGATTAATAGATAAGTGCTGGGCAGCATCTCTTTTAAATGATCTGGAAAGAACCAATTATTTTATAGTGTGGAATAAAGATACTACACATGTTTGGAAAATCGCCTAAGAGAGTAGGACTGACATATGGAAATTGGAGAAGTGAACAAGATGTTCCTAAGACGCTCTTCAGCTTCTCTTCTAAGGAGGCGGTAGGATCTTTTGTTCTGGGTTGGTTATTCTGTAGATAAACCATAGTAAGGAGACAAGGCAACATAGTATCAAACACCATTACTGGGCTGTATCCTTTTGGGTCTTCTTTGGCACATCCTTCCTCAAGTTTTATATCATGCCAGAGGCCAGAGCTTATATCTCTCTCAGTGATTCCCAATGTTGACCCCATCAACATTTGGGACTGAAACATTCCTTAAGGGGCACTGTACAATGCTTAGCAGCATCCCTGAACTCCATTGATTAGATGCTAATAGTAGGTCCCCAGTTGTGACCACCAGGCATCTCTCCAGATATTGGTAATGTGTCATATGGGGTAATAGTTCCCAGAGTATCATTACCCTGCATGACTTCGTATCTGATTATTTGTATTTTCCATTTCTAACTACCTCCAGCCACTTGCTCTAATCTGGCCACATTGGCCTTTGGAGCTTTCTAGGCAAGTTTAGATCTTTCCATGTATACCCCTTTCATCTTCATTGAGTCCACATCTCCACTTTCCTATGCCAGCACATCTTCTATAAAACCCTGTTCTTTACAACCCCCCCCCAACAGTTCTTGAAGTTGGTGTTCAATGAGCTGTTGAATGGATGGGTAACTGAATACACATATTACTGAACATTCCTTTAACCCAGAAATCTTTAGTGTAAGCCATGGAGAAAGATTCATTAATTTACAAATAGAAAATATGACTTCAAGCTGTTGAAGAAAATTGATATTCTATCCTGAGCTTAAAAATTCATCTCTGAATGACACTTTTCATATTACTTCAAAATTACATTTATCTGTACATGAACAATATTTTGACAAGGGAGCATCTTTCAGTAATGTAGGTGAGCTACTAACTTCAAAGACATCTGTTTAGTCTCTTAGGCTGGCAGTATTAACTTGGACCCAGATTGGTGAAATTATGGGCACTACATTAACTTTTTCAAGGATGTTTTATAGCTTCCAATGACTGAACAATAGTTTTCCATGAAAATATACCAATATAGTTTCTCCTGTCATGAATATTCACAATTTCTTATAAGTCAATAGTCTTAAAACTACAAAACAAACTCCTTTGTCAACTGAGTTTATTTTTTGATGATTTTACATATGTATATAATGCATTTGGATTACCCCTCCCAAATAGGTCCCTCTCATCACTACCAACCCTTTCCTACACGGCCTTTTCAATTTGTGGCCTTTGTTTTTGTTTTGTAACCCACTTGCTTTAACCAGGGCCATGTGTGTGGCCATTGGATTAGAACCTGATGGGGTTGATACACAACTGAAAGCAATAACTGCCCCTCCATGAATCTGTCAAGAAGAAACAGTTCAGCACTGAGGGTATAGCCCCTGACCTCATGCTCCATCCAAACTAAACCTTTTAACATTATAGGAAAGTTCATTTTTCTTGCAAGAACCTGAACTTTATGAGTGTGTGCTACAGAAGATGCAAAGATTTAACAAAAACGTTTCATATTCATGGATATTTAAACATCTGTTAATTTTCTTCCTCACTCATAAGATAAAATTAAAATCCATTCAGTGTTTTGCTTTGTCAAAAAGCAGTAGCTTGAGCAATTTCTTACCACTTCTTTTAATGTTTCTACTTAAAGTGAAGCAAACAAAAGCTTGTGCTTCTGTTTTAGCTTTAAATTCAAATAAAAGCCAACTCGATAATATTTGATTTGGGGGTTTTAATAGTTTATGTTTATAATCAACATTTTTTCATGGTACTCACTAGGTAAGTTAAATGAAAAATGCATCTTTCAGAGAAGCAAGGCAATTTGTGTAGTATAGAATGTCTGGATGCAAACCAAGCAAATTCTAGACGACAGATGCCTATGCCAATGGTATATGATAATTTACCACCACAAGAGGCCTGTCTGTGTTAGGTGTGTACACAGTATCTACTATATATTTCAAAGATGGTCACAAATCTCCCTCTGCACAAAGGGCTTTAGAGACAACTCTCGCAAATATTGACTGTCTGCTCTCTCTTGCATTTGAGCAAGAGATTTTCCTCATAATATAGCTCTAGAGAAATGATTTTTCTATTTAAAAATTTCTGTTGCTAATAGTTCTCCTGGAGCCTCAGCCAGCCATAGCATCTGTGTAAAGACAAGCTAGAGAAAAGCCAGCATCATGGAAAACCAGACGAGGCCAGAAACTCTTGAGTGCAGAGAAGAGATCTGTGAAGCAGTGCTCTGATAACCAGGGTAGGGGACACAAATTTCACTGAAGAAAGTCGACTGCTTTGACCCCAGCAGCTCCTTGTCTCAGGTAGACCACATCCTTGAACTAAAGGAGAGTTGGTTGTGAAGATCAAAATAGGAACTCATCCTGTTCCTCTAGTAGAAAGAAACAACATAAGCTCTGGCAGTTCGATCATATTCAGGGTTGTATTTTTTTTTTTGTTTGGCCTCTTGCTTGGTCTGCTGAAGCTGAGGACTCTTGCTGCTCCTCAAATCAGCCACTTGTAAAGGACACTCTTTTATGATGTAAAACATAGGCTTTCTGAGAAAGTGAGTCTGCTGCAGGCAGGAGGGCAGGAATGGAAGGCACCAGAAATATGACTATGAATGGACTATGAATGACTATGAACCAAAGCCAGTTGGAAGCCATCTTGCAGAATGGCTTCAGTGGGTGTTCCAGGAACATGAAGATGAGTCAATGCTAGGAAATCTAGATGTTCAATTTATCTAATAATGAGAGACAAATAAAAGCAATAATAGTTTACACAAAACCTAAAATGGCACTGATACAATCCAACAGTTATTACATCATCCCAGTGTGGGGGAAATTCTTAAAACATCTTTGAGATCAAAATAAAACAGCTGCTGATGTGACTGAGCTCCAGAGAAGGGTGACATTGTTATTTGCAATCAATACAATTTTTGTTCTGCAAAAAAGCAAAAAGCAAAGCATGTCCAAGCTGCAAACCACATCCACTGAACAGCTTGGGATCTGCTACACTTTGGACTGGCACCTTGGATCCCACTCCCTCAAGAGGAACACCTGACTCAGTCTTGATGTTATGGGGAGGAAACTGGATCTGCCAGGAGTGGATGCAGTGGAACTAAGCCATATTGGGACATTGGGACATTGGGACCTTGGGACCTCCTGCCCTTGCTGGGGAGGAATGGGGAGATGTGGAGAAGAGAGTGTGACTGGAGGGGGTGGGAGGGAGAAGGGACCTTGAACAAGGACATACATGGATAGAAAATGTGACTTTATTCATAATAATAAAAAAGACGCACAAAAAAAACAATTTTTGTTCTGTTTTGTGTTGTTCAAAAAGCCTTGGGACTCAGCTAAAAACTGGTCCATGGTTAAAGGTCCGTGTGATGACTGTTAACAAAATCCTAGCATTTTATGTCAGGAATGATCTAGCGAGAACAATGAGCATCAGGAGAATAAAATGAGAAAGCTCTCTTGTCACTTATTAAGAAATCTAAATGTATAGAATTATTATCAAGAAATGTATCATAATGGTTAAACTGATTGAAAGACAAAGTACATTAAAGAGAAGTGTGGATGATCTGTCTTCTTTCAGGGGAAAGGAAGACATGGGTTGTGCTGGTGAGGTATTGGATGGAGGTCCTAAAAGTCTCTCTCTAAAAATCAGTGACTGTCTTAGGGTTTCTATTGCTATGATGAAACACCATGACCAAAAATCAAGTTGGGGAGGAAAGGGTTTGGCTTATACTTCAGCATTGCTGTTCATCACTGAGGGAGTCAGGGCAGAAATTCAAATAAGGCAGGAACCTGGAGGCAGGAGCGGATGCAGAGGTCATGGAGGGGAGATGCTTATTGGCTTGCTCCATATCGTTTGCTCAGCCTACTTTCTTACAGAACCCAGGACCAACAGCCCAGGGTTCCACTCACCATGGACTGGGCCCTCCCTCAGTGATCACTAAATGAGAAAATGCCTTACAGCTGGATCTCAAGGAGGCATTTCCTCAACTGAGGCTACTTCCTCTCTGATGACTCTAGCCTGTGTCAAATTGACACATAAAGCCAGCCAGTACTGTGCTATGCTGCTCCCAGTGGGGTAGGGCAGGAGAGTTACGAATTCAAGGCCAGCTTTTATAAAATCTTATTTCAAACAACAATACCAATAAGAACTATTAGGGTGGGGATCTGGGGTAAGAGATTGGAAGGGAAGGTCGGGGACCGAGATTCTAGGTGGGGCTTTGGAACAGTGATGGTAGAATGGCCCAGTCACTGTAGTGAATGCCAGTATGAAGACCTGAATTTGATCCCCAGAACCTATAGGCATAGTGGTGCTTGCCTGTAACCCCAGTGCTGGAAAAGTAGAAACAGTAAATCCCTGAGCCTTACTGGGAAGCTGGCCTAGCCTTTTTTAGTGAGTTCCAGGCCCATGAAAGATCCTGTCAAAGGAAGTAATGGACAGTGCCTGAGAAACTACACCAAAGGTATGGCCTCCACATGCACTTGCATACACTTGCACACATGTGCACCTGAGGAACACTAATACTCTATCCACTCTCATCTCTGTTCCTTTCCTCAGGAGTATCTATCCATGTGCAGGACTTGGGGAGAGACCCAAGAAATGTGCTTCTGGTTAGGTCTTTTCTAAAATAAAAAATATTTTAACTCTGTAGCTTTATTCTTTGAATGCAATAAAGGCACAACATAATAAGAAGGCAAATGCAGATGTATTAAGCTATGGATAAATTTTGAGGACTATGTAATCTTATCCATTGCCACTCTGGATGACAGTAGTCACACGCATTTTAAACTCATTACTCTTGGTGAAATTTTTGCCTATCTGAGGAGTACTACCATTCTTACAGACCCGAGAGCTTTAGTGCTAGTTAATAATTGGACGTATTATAAAGACAAACTTGTAATTTTTTATTATCTGATAATTTCAAACATGCATACAATACACTTTTATCAAATCAACCCCTTCTTCCCTCCAGTTTCCCCCTCTGCCTTTGTCTCCCAACTCAATCTGCTCTCTCTGTATTTTAAACCATATAGTCTACTTAGACTTAAACCATACAGTCTGCTGCCTGTATGCATGTAGGTGCAAGAGCATCTACTGGAGCTTTTCGGGGGCCTCACCCTGGAAGGAAGGAACTGACTCTCCCTCCCCCCAGCAGCCATCAGTTGCCAATAGCTCCTTGGCTAGGGGTGTGGTCCTTCATGGGCTTCTTCTCCATCCATGTGGAGTCATGGTTGCTGTAAGTTTATATGTGAAACAGTCCTGCTGTGCCTCCCCTCAAAACAAAAACCCCATAGCTGTTTCACCGTAGACAACCATTAACTCTGTGTCTTCTATTCTACCACAATGTTCACTGATATTCTTCTCTTTTCCCTCCCAATCTTCACCATGATCTACATTGTTTTGTACATGCTTTGGAGCCAGGTCTGTTTTTCTCATGTGTATAGGAAGGTCCAGTATCTATTCCCCTTTCTCTTTTTTAAATGTTTCTCTCTCTCTCTCTCTCTCTCTCTCTCTCTCTCCTCAATCTAAAAACACAGACTTCTCAGTCTGTATAAAGTTGTATGTGTGTTTTCAGGGCTGATCATTTGGTATTGGATAGTGAAATAGTGTGCTCTCCCCTGGGAAGACAATTGCTCATACTCCCAGGATTCTTTAGTTGCCCATAGTCCTTTGGCTGGGGTTGGGGGCCTGGTGAACTTTCCTCTTTTTACCTGAGCATGTCACTTGGTGTCATCTGTGTTCAGATCATCTTTAAGCAGTCATGTTGGTGAAACTTCATGGGTGTAGCTTCTCCGACATTTTTAGCAGACACAATCTCACAGAAAATTTCCTGTTCCTCTGACCCTCACAACCTTTTCATCTTCTCTTCTGTAATGATCCCCAAGCCTTACAGGCAAGGAATGTGTTGTGGATATATTTGTAGTTACACGGTTTCACAACACCACACATTAATGGTTGTGGTTTAGTCTCTGTTGCAAAGAGAAGTGCCTTTGATGAGGGATGAGAAGTATACTTACCTGTGGATATAATGATAAATATTTAGAATATAGTTAAGGATTATGCTGGTTTAATAAAGCTGTTGGTTTTCCTCCAAGATCTGTGACCTCATGAGGTAGCTGGCTGGGGTTCTAGTATCAAGCATGATTCCTTCCTGTTGAACAGGTCTTAAGTTCAATTAGAGAGCTCTTGGTCACTGTCGAGGTATGCACGCCTCTATGGTATGCCCTTATGACAATTGTGGCATGTTGGTGATTATTGTGGCTCATAGACCTCATAACTGTGGGTAGGACTATTGGGGGTTTCCTTTCTTTGCAATCTCGCATGCCTTTTCTAGCACCATGAAAACTAGTCCTCAGGAAGGAGACTTTCAAGTCAGATCCAGTTCTGGTCCTCTGGGTGCTGTGTCTGAAATGCATGGTGTCTCAGCAATAAAGACTTAGAAAGGTCAGTTTGATTTGGGCTTTTTGGCTACTTCAGACATAAAGCTTCAAGTCACAGTCATTTCTTTGAGTCCAATGTTTGAGGTGTGCTGTATTAAGGTCATGTGACTATAATAAATGAAACAAAATGCTTCTTGAATTGGATTCTTTATATTTTCCCTTGCTCCTAGGAGCTCTTTGAGATCAATTTATAAAGTGATTCAGTGAGTTCGCTTGGTGCACTGGAGAGATGGACCAAGTAGGCCATTTGGTTCATTTGGGCTGTGAGCACTGTCTGTGCTGGGGATTTGAGCTGGTTGGCATAGTGTACTGTGGCAAAGCTGCCATTCCCATGGGTCAGCAAACCTTCACTTTTAATTTAAAACAAGTCGTTCCGTATCTATTTTAGGAAGAGTGAAAGTGGTTGGGATACATATGAATAAGCTATAAAAATAAATGTCCAAAATAAAGCTGCAAAGAGCCACGTACTATTTTTCACATAATGCAATTTAAGGAGATTATAACATAGAGCTGGGTGATTAAATAACTCAGTATTGATATCTTTATAAAAGGACGTAGGACTTTGGACCTCCACTTTCACTGAAAGCCTGTGTTTTAGAGTATTGTATTCAGGTATCACATATTCTGTTTTTGTGTCGTAGGCAACTTTTTCCTGCACCTGCGAGGACCAGTACATCGGTACGTTCTGTGAAGAATTTGATGCCTGCCAGAGGAAACCCTGCCAGAATGAGGCCAGCTGTGTTGATGCAAATGAGAAGCAGGATGGGGGCAACTTCACTTGCCTTTGCCTTCCTGGTAAGGTCTCCCTAGCTAGTAGCAATGTGATGTCTCTCAGGAGAACACATGCACATCAATTATGGGTGACAAACAATAGTTGGTTCAACTGCTGGACAAAAGGATCTCATTTGAGCTTATCAGTCTGCATATACTTAAGGACCGGAAGAAGGGAGTACAGGTTGGCCAAACACGTCCTGGATTTGCTTTCAGATGTTAGGCTACAGTCCACCATCTTTTTTTTTTTTTTTTTTTTTTTTTTTTTTTTTTTTTTTTTTTTTTTTTTTTTTTTTTTTTTTTTTTTTTTTTTTTTTTTTTTTTTTTTTTTTTTTTTTTTTTTTTTTTTTTTTTTTTTTTTTTTT
>PVIH01005471.1:54061-95974 GCA_004025045.1 Sigmodon hispidus | reverse complement strand
GGGATTAGTTACTCACTGTACAAGACACAGCCTAACAGAAATTTATAAACTGGAAATGAGTTCTTACTTATTCCAACCTGAGCCTAATCAAATTCTAGGAATCAGTTAATGATTTTGTACATTTGTCAAATCACAGTTGTGTGTTGTGTGTATGTGTGTGTGTGTGTGTGTGTGTGTGTGTGAGATAGGTCAGATGATACTATTTTTAAAATACACATTTCTAAAAGATCATTTGCAGTTGGAAGTTTTCCTGTGTCATGTAGCCGCTTGGCTCCAAATAAACACACAGAGGCTTATATTAATTACAAAGTGTTTGGTTTATGGCTCAGGCTTCTCGTTAGCTAGCTTTTGCATCTTAAATTAACCCACTTTCATTAATCTATGTTTTGCCACATTACTAGTGGCTTACCTGTGTTCTATTATATTTTGCCCCCACTTGGATTTCCCACCTGGCTGTAAGCTGTTCTACCATAGGCCAAAATAGTTTTTTATTAATTAATAAAAGCAACACATATTCACCGTGTACAGAAAGACATCCCATGTCAGTTATTGTATACCATTTATTCTGTAGCTTATACTCTCGGGCTATTTACAGGTGGATCACATACATTCTTTCATGGCCTCCTATGTTTGTATGCCTGAGTTAGGTTCCTCTCCAACTCACTCATCTGAATGCCAGCTGGGTACCTCCATTTATTTGGATGTTCCAGGCCACCTTAAGCTCAGGCATCTCTAAATTGAACTGAATGGCCTGAGCTCTACATAGCTCCTCTTCCTAGTTTTCAGCCAATCCTCTACAAGTTATCCTTGGTGCCCCTTGCCTTCTATCTCTACACTGTTTTTACTACCGTATATCCTCTACTTTACCAGCCAGCTTCTTTTCTTGCTGTAACATAGATCCGAAGGAAAGGCACTAGGGGAAGAACTTATTTGGAGTCATGATTGCATGGTTGTTTGAATCCATTGTTTTTGCCCTGTTGTGTTAATGCACTGCTTTTAAGTAAGGCAGTTGTACTATCTTCTGAATAGAATGTCTTGCTCCACCCCCAATTTCCAAGAGCTACCATGTTTACATATAGGCATCAGTGCATGTTATCCACAGATTAAACAGGCTTCAAAATAAAATGAATGATTCTATTGGCTTTGAAGCTTGGTTTGCAGTCATCCTCCTGTGGGAAACTCTCATCCTACAGAAGCTTGCTTTGTTTAGTGGGTTTTAAAATAGCTATGGAGTTATAGACACTATTTAAAAGTACCTTTCTTTTTAATTCTTTGAGAGTTTCATGTACGCATATAATGAAATAGAATTGTATCCACTCCCATTTACCCTCTCCCACTTCCCTCCACATGCCCTCCTCTCAACCTTATATCCTTTTATGATTCTTTAAAAAAAAAATAGTTCACTAAGTCAGTTTGTCAGTGTTCTGAGTTACTTGAGTCAGTGTTGGTAGAAGAAAGAGAGACCCTGCATGCAGGATGTATTACAGCTTCTACATGCAGCAGGGGAATCAGCTTCTGATGAACTGAATGCCTAGCAGCTTTGCAGAAGCCTCTTGATTGTTACAGAAAGAGCACTTCTAGCACATCCATTTCTGCATACCCTAACCTCTTATCTGTTCTAGGAGTTGTCTGAAGGACAACTCTATAAACTTCAGATAACCATCACTGACTATGTATAAAAGGTAACCCCAAAGCCGAAGTGCTGTTACCCCAGAATTCATGGCAGAAACAGTGGGTCTGTGGAAACTCTCTCTATTCCAGTCAGTGGGACCATGTGTGTATGTGCATGGGCCCATCCATGGGAGCAGGAACCTACCAGTGGCCAATCCCTCAACAAAAGAATGGTTCTCTCTCCCCAGCAGCTATCAATTGCCAACAGCTCTATCATTTAGGGGTGCAACTTTATTCATCTGTGATAAAATTCTGGCTTGCTTAGTTTTATGCAGGTCTTGTGCAGTCAGCCAGATAAGGTTTTTATTGTTGTTGCTGTTTTTGATTCACGGGTAATATAAAGATTATGAATATATAGTGGATTAGAATTTGAGTTGATTCAATTACAAACCCTTGTCTTTTTTGGTTTTTAAAACAACAGCTTATAAGCAGGGCTTTTCTAGTTGTTGAGAAAAGTCACAGCTTCCAGAAAAACCATGTACACATCTAGACAACATAAAATGAGTTCTACGTTATTGTTAAAATTTGTGTTATAAGGAAAATGCTACCATCAAGTGTGATAGATGTTTCCCTTGAAACTGGCAATACTTTCAGAAAGAAGATTATCAAAGTCAGCAAATGCTGTGGGAGAATCTAACAGAAGGTTCTGTCTGAATTTGGAATGAATTAGATCAGACTTTGTCTAAATTCTTGGTAATCTCCCATTGCTTGGTCCCCATGTGGGCCTTCTGATTTGAATTGGTAAAATTAGCTCTCTTTGGGTCTTGAGTCTGCCTTGGTTTGGGGAAGGAACACACACAACTCTCTCCATCATGTCAAACCCCCTGCTTTGGTAAAACACAGGAAATATATGACTAAAATGAAATTTTACTGTTTTAATCGAGATTATTTTATTAAAGCCTTCTAACATCAAGGATATTTTTCCTCAAAGGAGCCATTTCTTTTTTTGTTTTCTGGAAAGAATAGCTGTGATGTGAATTCACAACTGCCACTGCCAAAATATTATTAGCATTTTCAAAGGATTTCCATAATGCTTTAAAGTACCACATTGTTCTGACTAATTGGTGATTTTAGACTATTTTTAAGAACTCATCATTGCTGATGTAGGATGTAGGCCCATCTACTGTTACCTTGGAAACATTGATGGCTAGAGGGTCAGTGCCTGTGAAATTGGTACCTCCAGCTGGGAACAAGTCCCAACATCTACTGTGAGTCCTTAAGTACAATCCAAGTGCATGTAAATGAATCTTGGTGCTGTGTTTTTAATGGGGCTGCTTCAGTGTTTTAGGCTAGAAGATATTCAGATCTTTCCTCTATATGTGTGCAGTCTGAAGGACACATTCAAGGTCAGAAGGCCTGGGAGCAACAGATATTGACCCATCACTTTGTGCTCATTTGTGAGCCAGGGAGTTTTTCCTCTGCATACCAGTGTCTCCTCAGTTTTTCATTCACTCTGTGTATAATATAAGATGCTGGTGATTCGGAAAAGTATGAATCCATCATGTCCAGTGGCATTGTCACTTCTCAGGACCAGAGATGGCACCAGCTGGAATGAAGGGGGCAGGAATTACAAAACCAAAATGATGTGGCTTGCAGTAGGTTTCAAGCTAGCCTTTCTGATTTACTGATTATGTGACCCTCCTAACTGTTCTTAAAGCCCTGGCATATTTCTTATTCTTTAAAGTAAAGAATGATGCAAAGATCATTCATTCAGCCAACAGTTATTTATCAAATGCTTGCCACATTATTACATGTTCTCTGGGTTCTGTGACTACAGCTGCTCAAGTCTTTGGGCACATAGAAGTCACAGTGTGGGGGGGAGATGGCTAACCACAGGTATGCATGTGTGTACTATGGTATCTATATGTGTGTATGCATGTATGCTTGTGTATATGTATGTGGTCAATGGAAAGAAACAGGGTATGATGGGATCAATGAAGTTGTAAAGCAAAGAGACAGAGAGTAGGATCTGAGATTGGGATAAGAGACCCCAATGACATGAGCTTAATGAACAGTGTGAATACCAGTGGGAAGAAAATTTCAGATCTACTCATAGGCTATAGTCTGAATATCTGTGTTCCACAAAGCTGTTATGTGTTTGCAATGAAACCACCAAAAATGGTATTAGAAGGTGAACCTCAGAGGTCACAGGTGTGACACATTCATGAGTGAGCTACTGTCCTTATAAGAGTCCTCTGCCTTTCTGCCATGTAACAACATATAGAAAGCATCATTTATGAGGAAAAGGATTTGACTAGATATCGAATCTGCTGGCATTCTTGATGTTGGAATACTTAGTCTTTAGCTCTACCAGCACCGTGCTGTTGGCGTTTACTGGATCCCCAGTGTCAGGCAATTTGTTTCAGCAGCCTGAATGGACTAAGATAACACAAAAGGTCTCAAGGTAGGAAGTTGTGTAGAGTATATGTAGAGTAAGAGTATAGAGCATAATAGAGCCAAGGATGAGATGTGGATCTAAGCAGAAGCTGTCCTAGTTCACAGAAATGAGCAAGGATATTATCCCAAAGATGATGGGAACCTTTGATGGCCAACTGCAGTGTGCCATGTGACACCTCTCTTGGAAACATTATTCTGGAACTGGGGGAAGCATGAGCATTAGAAGCCATGCTGAGAAGATAGCTAGGTGACTATTGGCCATCCAGGCAGCATAGAAGCACAGCTGGCCCACTGCCTGTAGAAGTGGCAAGAGAGGCTTTGACTGGGGATGTATTTGAGGGTAGAGCTACTTGCTGGCAAATTGGATAGGAAGTATAACTGCAGAGAAACTATAGATGCCTTCAAAATTTTTAACATGAGCTCATTGATACATCATCCATATACTTTCAAATATATAATTCAGGGTTTTTTTTTTTTAAGCGTTATTGAGGGTTGAGTAATGTTCAGTACAATCCTTAGGACATTTCATTACCTCAAAATATGCATCCATCACTTGATCCTACTATGCCCCCAATGTCCAGCCCTAGGCAATTTTCAGCCCTATATATTCAGACATTTCATATAACCTTGGTTATATGATGGGTTATATATTATTCATCATATAACAAAAGCAAACTTTTCCCCCATTGAGTACAATACTTTCCTGACATGATGTGAATGGGTACCACTTTCTCCGTAATGCCTAAGTCATTTCCCTGAGTAGACACACCATGCTTTGATCATCCACTCATGCTCTTTTTTTCCCCCACAAACAACCATTTATTTGATTTAATAAAGTTTTATTTTTCCAAATGTTCAGCTGATTGAACCTGCTCATGCATCTTCAGCAGCTGGGGCCTCTTCACTCTTTGTGTTTCTGGTAAATTACTTGGGCTCTGTGATAAGTCCTTTACCAAGCAGCTCCTGAAGAGCTGCCCTAGCTAAAGACCCTTGAATCTGCAGTCTCTCAGAGACCACAGCTAGAGTAATAAGCTTATAGTTGGGAGCTTCCTTACAGAGTCTGTCATATGTAGCTTTGTCAAATAGGACTAGATTGTTGAGCTTGTCTCGAACTTTGCCCTTGGACTACTTCTTCTTTTTGGCCTTGCCACTGGACTTATTTACTGGGCCTTTGTCTTCTTTTTTGGCCGACTTTCCGGCATCTTTCTTCTTCTTGTCATCCTTGGGAGGCATGGTGGAGCAGGGAGAGTGTCGACAACCACCACAGCCTTCCTAAGATGTTGGGGGGGAAAAAGCCCACTTATGTTCTTATGGCTGCAGGCTACTGTGGAAAATGCTGTTGTGTTCTTCAAAGTCTTTGGCATCATCTTCTCTTCCATTTTGGTTCTGTTCCTCTTCTCTACCATATTCCATGTCCTATCTGTCAGGGTTCCAGTTCTCTGGCTGAAGCTTGTTCCTTACACCATTAAGAATGCAGCAAATCATTGCTGCTTCTCTGTGTTGAGCTTCTCTCCTTCCTTTTCCTTCTTTTCTCTTCATCTCTAATTCCCTGTCTTCCTCCCTCCTCTTTCTTTATCACTGGTACACATCTGATCTGTTTGACTTGTGGTTTCCTAAATGAAATCATGTGCTTGCTCACATCCTATCAAGGGGCTGCTTCTCCAAAAGCAGCCATCTCATCTCCTTCCTAGTCCTCACTCTGCCCACAGTGCCTATGTCTTTAAAAAACGTCCCTTGTGTGGTTTGCAGGGCTGTTTGTTTTCATTCTTTCCAGTTCTCACAAGAACTCATCCCCCACCCCCAACCCCCGCCCCGTTCCATTTTAGCCACTCTCCTGGGCCTTAGATAGCAATTTCTCATTCTGAGCTGTCACCACAAGGAAGGCTTCCAGACCCTCCTTCCAGTCTGGCCTCTCACCTCAGTTCTGGCAGCGTTATTGGACTTGGCATTGATGTATCTGCTCATCCTGCGGATGCTAGTCTCTCTCATTGCTCAGGCTGGATGCTGGACCTTGATGGTTCTGCCTTTCTATCATTTATCCCTGGACACTCACCAATTCACCTTATTTATGATGATTGCCTATCTGATTCTTTCTTCCTACTCCACCACCACGGCCCTTATTCAAGCTGCCGTCATCTGCTGCCTGAATAATGGTGACAAGCCTCTGCCTCCCTACATTTCTTCTTCTTCTTTTTTTTTTTTTTCCATTGCTGATTGTGATACTTGGGAAGCCCACACCTGGGATGACTGAAGAGATGCTCTGGACTGAGAAGGGATAAACCAATGCTCAAGTGATGCTGTTTTTCATAACCCTGGGGAAATGCTTCATTCTTCCTGTGTCTCTATCCAAAGTAGGCTTCAAGGATGGTAGTCAATGGCCACAAGGTCAGTGACTGCTTTGACAATGTATTATATACCTGTGGCATGCACATACTTGCTGGGTACATAGTCAGCACTCAAAAGTGCCAGCTGCCTTGTCTGTTGCCAAAGCAAAAGCCAAAGCCCTGTGTAGAACATTGTTACTTCCTTCAGTCTTAATGGGGATTTCAGCTCTCTGTGGTTTCTGTACTGGACCATTAACAACACTCAGGACCTTTTTCTCCTCTCCTAAGGGAGGAGATCCAGGCTGCATATTGCCCTGTCTCAAAGAGGGTCTGTTGGCACTCATGATCTTCTAAAATAAGTTTGAAAGTAATAGTAAGAACCCATGATGATTGAGAAAACAGTCATCAGTAAACTGTACTCAGCTCCTCTGATTTCAAGTGTACTCACCCATGAAGCAGAACAATAGTATTGATCTTGAAAGAGTGAATGAGAATACAATATGCATACACAAACACATTTGTACACATATTCATGTTTATATACCTATATATTCCACGTTTGTACCAGTGCAAATGGACATGCAACACACATATACATGCACCTGCATACAGATAGACACACACACACACACACACACACACACACACACACACTCTCTTTCTCACATACACACAGGCCCAGGATGGATGACTCATATAGGACACCCCTTTCTCTGGCCTTGGACACTGATATAAAATAAAGGTGAAGAATAAAATTTTTTCTCCATCCCTCCATCCTGAGCTTGATTTAAGGCCTCCTTTATGACTCTTCAATATCATCCAGCCCAGAAGTATCTACCAGAGAAGGCTACTCAGACACAGTTTAAGTCAACAGAAAGTCTTTATTAGCTAGCCAGTGACTATTCTGGGTCTTCAGGACCCAAGTGCGGTCCCAAGCCTTTGTCAAGGTGGGCTTTTAGGTACAAAAGAAACAAACTAAACAACAACAACAAAAAAACATCCTGGATTGACAAACCTTTGGAATAATTTCTGTTTTCCCACAATGACATTGCATGCACCAAAAAAGGATAGCTTGATGGTGCACAGATTCCTGCTCCTTATTCATTGTGCAGTGTGTGGATATTAGGTACTGCATCTCATCTCAGCAGCCATGGCTGAGGCTCTGGCATCAGCTGTTCAGATCCCAGAGGGGAAGCTTTGGAGCTGGTGGGCTCTCTTGGTGGCATAAAGCTTTCCATTCAGGTCCAACAGCTTCACTCCACTGCACAGGCTAGATTAGAAAAAGCCTGGCTGTGCTAAAAATAGCTCTCAGTTTAATTCCCACTTTGGAAGCTTTCAGAACAGTGCTCCAAAGAAACAATTAGATTCTCCCTCACAGAGCTAAAGCAGCGAGAGGAACGCTTTTCATTTCAGTAGAAGAATTGTGCAATAAACTTCTTACACATAAACAATTGTGCTGGAAAAAGGGCGACAGATTTCTTTTAAAGATATAACTGGTAAATTGATTTTGAAATGGTCTGATTTGTTTCTAAAGCTTTTCTTACATACATGTGATTCATCCTTGACCTCTGGAAGGTTTCCTTCATTTGAAGGGGCCAAGTAGTGCAGTTACAATGAAAGGTGGGGTAGATTTTTGTTTATGTTGTTAGAAGTCAAAAGAGACTACTTAGCTGTACTTTTATCTCAGTCATTCTGACACTGGATGGAAAAAGCCATTCTTTTTCCATATACTACTTAATTTTAAGATATATTCTATACTAAAATATAAAGTAGTATAAAATAAAGTTTTTCAAAGATGCATTAGAAAGCATGTAGGCTATTCAAACCTGGTGTGGCGAACTGAAAGAAAATGGTCCCGCAAAGGGAGTGGCACTATTAGGAGGTGTGGCCTTTTTGGAGTAGGTGTGTCACTGTGGGGGAGGGCTTTGAGGTCTCTTTTGTTCAAGCATCCCTCAGTCTTGATACTCACTCCAGTTCCTGTTGCCTGCAAGATGTAGGACTCTCAGCTAGATGCAGAACCAGCACCATGTCTGCCTGCAAACCACTATGGTCCACCATGATGATAATGGGCTGAGGCTCTGAACTGTAAGCAAGCCACTATAGTCATGGTATGTTAAATGGCTGATATCATTGCCTTTTAACTGTCTTACACTGAGCTACTGATCTGCTCTCTAAAACACAAAAACAACACAAAGGCCAAACTCAGTGTTTTTCAAGTCTCAATCAAATCTAGCTACATCCCATAGGGGTCTAAACTCAAGAGTTACATGTCTAGGCTTTCCTAAATAATACCTAAATCCCACTACAATGGTATCTCTTCACAGCAATAGAAACTCGAGCTAAGACACCTGGTAAATGGTTTTGTAGTCTGATGCTTTCCTTAAATGCATGTGGTTATCTTCTGCCTGGTATTTTTGTCATGAATAGGCTCTCTGCCAGGATGCACTTCCTTTTATATGAACGTTAGTTCACCTAATATTGCTTATGCTTAGACCTCCATAAATGCACCAATGCTCAGGCTAGAAGCTTCCCTGGGTTTTCTATGCATCTCTGAAGGCATTTTTATATATCCCCAAGTCACATTGTTTTCTTTTGTTTTTGTTATACTAAAATGTTTTCTAAAGAAAAAATAGGCTGGGTGTGATGGCACATACCTTTAATCCTAGCACTCAGGAGGCAGAGGGGGGGCAACCTCTGAGAGTTTGAGGCCAGCCTGGTTTAAAGAGTGAGTTCCAGGAAAGCCAGGGAGCCAGGATTGTTATACAGGGAAACCCTGTGTCAAACCCCCCACCCCAAACACACACACAAAATCCTATGATTCCCAGGCAGTCTTTCCAAGACTTTCCAAGTCTTTCCATTTTGAACCAATTATTTTATTCTGGATATCTCAGTGGTAAATTCCTCAGTAACTGACAGTATTTAGAGTCAAACTGTATATTTTAAAAGAGTCTCTGATTTGGAGCTGTTATAAGGTACTTCTAGGATTATTTAAAATGCTCTGAACATACTCTCTCTAGCTCATAAAGGAGTGGTACTGTGTAATGGAAGGAGGAGGGTTTGGGGTAAAAACAGTGATTTTCTGTCTAAAAGGATAACATCTCTCTGACTTTGGATTTCCAGCCATGGCATTAGAGTCATTTTGTACCAGATGGTTCTTTGTGGTGGAAACTGTCATGTTTTTAGAATTTTTGGCAGTACTCTGTACCCACTAGATGTCAGTGGCATACCAAAGGATCAGACATTGAACACTGTCACCAGACATTCCAACTGGGGGGGGGGGTCGGCCCAGCTGAGAACCACTTACTTGAGAGATCTAACCTGATCAGGTGCTCCCGAGGCAGGAAAAGGTGATGAGTTCTGTTTCAGCCATGTTAATTTGCCACGTTGCAGGGAGCTGTTGGATGAAGAGTGTTAGCTGGAGAAGCAAGACTGAAGTTCAGAAGTGGGCCAGCTTACTTTTCTGCCCATTCCAGACTGAATGAATGGGGAGAGGCCTCTGAACGGGGTAACTGTTCATTGCAATTTCCCAAGTTGAGGGCTCAGGGTACTGTATCAAAATGCAAGGTGATTTGGATAATGCATGTCTCAGTCACTATTCTATTGCTGTGAAGAGATAGCATGACCAAGGCTGCTCTCTCTCTCTGACTCTCATTTTTTAAATAAAAGCATTTAATTGGGAACTTGCTTATAGTTTCCGAGGTTTTGTTCATTATTATCATGGCAGGGAGCAGATAGGCATCGTGCTGAAGCAGTAGCTGAGAGCTTTACATCCTGATCCACAAGCAGCAGGCAGAGAAAATGATGTAGGGCTTGATGTTAGCCCACCTCCAGTGACACACCACTTCCTCCAGCCACACCTCCTCTAACAAGGCCACACCTCCTCCAACAAGACCACACCTCCTCCAACAAGGCCACACCTCCGCTAACAAGGCCACACCTCCTCCAACAAGGCCACACCTCCTCCAACAAGGCCACACCTCCTCCAACAAGGCCACACCTCCTCTAACAAGGCCACACCTCCTCTAACAAGGCCACACCTCCTCCAACAAGGCCACACCTCCTCCAACAAGGCCACACCTCCTCTAACAATGCCACACCTCCTCCAACAAGACCACACCTCCTCCAACAAGGCCACACCTCCGCTAACAAGGCCACACCTCCTCCAACAAGGCCACTCCTCCTAATCCTCCCCTACGTGTCCAACTGGGAACTAATCATGCAATTAAATGAGCCTGTAGGAGACATTCTCATTCAAACTACACTGTGTTTTGTGAGATAACTCCCCCTTTTTTTCTTTTTTTAAAAACCAAATAAACAACCCTCCCATCTTTGTGTTTATTTTAATGCTCATCAGGAGAAAAAATGGAAAACACAGATCATCCATCTGGTTTCTGGATATTGTTGATTTAGGATAGGAATAAAATCTTAGTTAAAAGATGCAGGGAGTTAGGGAAAAACCTTAAAGAAATGGGCTCATTCTTGAAATAATTATTTATGCTGAGAAATGTTATGAAGGTTGAGAGATTATTATTAAGACTAAGTCCTGATTCTCAAGGAGTTGATAATGCATGTGTAAAGCAAGTCCATTGATGTTCATCAGACGAATGTACTTAGAAGGGAATGAATGAGAGAAGTCATATCAGGTAAGAGATGGAGCCTGGACTCTGGGGATAAAGCTGCTCTTAGCATCTTCTAGGTGAAGGAATAATAAATATATGCATATGGTGACAAGTTGGGATATGCATCAAGTTCACGAGTAAAGGAGAGTCAAAGCCCCAGGTTGCAGAGGCCAAGTGAATAACTATGTAGAATGACCTGAGCTGAGGTCTCAGATGTTCTAGGATGGTTTGTGCATCAGAGAAAACTATCAGAAATTGTCTTTGTGAGACAACAAAATGGATCAATGCGTAAAGGCACTTGCTGCCAACCAAGCCTGATGACTTGGGTTCGGGTTCTGTCCCCCGGACCTACATGTTGGAAAGGAGAAAACTAACTCCCACAGATCATCTTCTGACTTCCCCAACCATTCGCTGTGCCATATGTATGTATACACAGACAGACAGACGGACAGACAGACAGACAGACAGCAATTTTAAAAAAATTGAAAAAGAAAGGAGTTTATTTTCTTAGGAGAATTAAGTTTTTTTTTTTTAAACATCTCAATATGCTCTAACAACCTCATATTTCAATTTAAAATTTATTAGCCAAATTAAAAAAAATCAGTTACCCGATTTAACATTGTGGTTGGAATCATGTCTGATCGGTTCTCTCAGACTCCATCCATATCTCTTCAGTTGTGACGTGTGTAATCTTGGCATTCCCACGTGCCAGATTAGCCTAACCTAAACCCAGGGTGGTCATACCATAGAGTGAGCAGAGCCAATGCTGTCCTTACTGTATTGGGTATTTTAGTTATTTTCTCTCCTGGCTGTGGCCATGTTTCTGGCCAGAAGCAGCTAAAGGGAAGGAAAATTTATTTTGGTTCTCAATTTGAGAGGTGCAGTTTGTCAGAGAGGGGAAAACATGGCTACAGGTAGCTGTCTCTAGAGGTGGGCACTTCCAGGTGGGTCTTTTCACCTCCTCACATCCTAGGAAGAAGACACAGAAAGCAGACCACAAGTGGTACTGGGATTTAAAAAAAGGCCTCAAGGTCTTACTTTGGTGGTTAACTTCCTACAACAAGAGACCAAGTGCTCCAACAGATGTGCTGATGATGACATCTGATGTTCAAGTCACAACATGCTTCTACCTCTTTCTGGGGTTAAAACTCTTACAAGTAAAAGAAACACTTTATCATTCTAAGCTGCTTTCAGTTTTTGACCCACATAAACTGGAGCTGGCAGATTCACAAAACCTGGGCATCCATCCATCCAGGTCATGCCTTCCTTTTGGTCCTTTGCAGAAACGTGGGATTCTACACTCTTCATTTTCCAGTGTATTGCTTTCACAGCTCACTGCCCCTGGCTTTAAGAAGCATCGGTACTTCAATGCAATGATTTGTAAGCATGACTAAGGTTGAAGCTAATTAGCTTCCTTTTTATGATTGGATTTAGTGTGTGTCCGTGTCCATAATTGTATGGGTGTGTTCATGTGCGTGTGTGGAAGCCAGTGGTTAATGTTGAGTGTCTTTTTCAATAGCTTCTTCTTCCTTCATTTTTGAGGTGTCTGTCACTGAATCTGAATTTGTCTAGAGTGCCTGGACAGAAAGCTCAGGGATCCTTCTGTTTCTGAGTCCCCAGCACTAGGATTCATGGACACACACTACTAGGCCTGGATTTGTGTAGATATTGGAATCTGAATTAAGTTTTCATGCTTGTGAGAAAAACATCTTTCTGACTGACCCATCTCGCCAGCCTCTTATATAATTCTAGAGGTGATTTCATTGCCTTTCTATTTGATCCTCTGTTATATAGTTTATTTCTAATTTTTATTTTCTGATCCAACAGATGGACTTTTGTCTTGGCTTGCTATGTCCTCAGCCTCCCCCAAAGTTGGTTTCTAACTTTCTTCAGCAATGTCTTTATTAGATGGCAATTCAAAGTTCATAGTATCCTTCTCTGGGTAGGACAGGGCTATGTCTGTTTTCTTTTCTGTTTTGAATCTTGTATTCTTCTCATATCTTTATCTGGTCCCAGGCTAGTGTGAAGCAAATGCCAAAGACCAAGTTGTTTGGTGAGTTTAAGGGTATAGTGAGGGCCAGGTGGACACCTTGTGGTGGTCAGCAGGGAGAGTAACAAAGAAGAGAAAGGGAAGAGCCAGACCATCATTTACCTTTTAGTCACTGACTAATTTTCTTCTAAACCCTTTGAGAAGCCGCTGGGGGAGCAGGGTGGGGGGTATTCACATATAGGTGTAGTAGTAACTAAATCACACCTTCATATATTTCTCTGGTTAATTCTATGTGAAGAATGGATTGAAAGAAAGCCAGTGTAAAGTAATGGTCTGGGAAACTTGCTAGAGTCCTGAGAGACAGTGATGCCTGGGCCTAGATGACATAAAAGCTGTATGTCAGTACACCAGATGACAGTAAACTGGAAGGCTGGCCATAGTGCTTGTGACCCAGTTGTCAGAAGGTGCCCAGCTACTGACTAAAGAGAGGAGCATTCATACTCACAAACCCTTGTCTGTTATTGTCATTGGTGTGTGTAGATCTTTCACTGGAAAGCAGAGAAAAGCTTGTCATTGCCCTGCATTTTAAGGGAAGTGTATGTATCACTCACACCTGTTCTGCATAGCTCTGTGTCTTTACATATGTTTTCCACCATTCTTTGTTGACTGCCACCTTTGGGGAGGCTGAGGAAGTTGCTAGTCAAGATGAAAGTTCTTCTGAAGGATTAGGAAATAAAGACAGCTAAGGATGAGAAATCAATTATATATCAGAGTAGAGGATCAAATAGAAAGACCAACAATAATTTCTCGTCCCCATGACCAGCCTGGTTGTGGGCAGGCATCAAAAATCACATGTTCACACATGAATGGATATTGTTTGTTATCACTAGGATGCTAGTGGTTGCTAGGATGCTGGTAGTTACTAGGTATGTGCAGTATTGCCAGGGATGCTCTATGTCCCCATAACCTCATAATCTCAGCCTGCCCCTCTGTACCCCCATCATGTGCCTTCATTATTGTTTTTTTTTTCATTTGTAGAAATGCTGAGCCATGTATATGCCAGTAGACTCATAGACTACAAGTCTATCCAATTAAGCACAGTCTTTTAAATTATATTTTTCTGTTCTTTATACATGCAAAGTTTTCAAAGATTTTTCAAGCACAAGGGAAATAAAATAATGAGGTAGTGTCTACCCCAGACAAGAGTTCCTTACTAGGGACCCACTACTGACCTTGGAATATGAAAACTATTCTATCAGACCTTCTGAAGTGATGTAGAACTTCTGGACTGTCACCCATTCAATGCCTGTAGGATCCCTAAGTCACTATGGCAGTCCCCAAATCCAACATTGGAATATGAATTAATTTCTTTGATTGATTTCTTGTAAAAACAGTATACAGTACTAGTGCATTGAGCAGAACCTCAGATTAATTCCATTTAAAGCTTCAGATCATTAGGCCTATAAAAATACATGCATAAGGATATTTATATATTTTCACAAAACCATAGTCCTTAAAAGATAAAATTTTGATATTAATGCACGTGGCTTAAAAATGGGATCATTGGAAGTAGGAGGGGGACCAGAGAGTAATGGGGTGAGTATGATCAATGTAGAAGCAAATAAGAAAATGTAATGAAATCCATTATGTATAATTAATATATGCTAATAAGTTTTTAAAATGTTCAATTAAATTTATAAATAAAGCTAAACAATATTCAGAGAGGATATTAAGATCAATCTTCATCTTTTAAAAAATTCCCTTTTGTAAAGGACATATATTGAAATATTTACAGGAAAAATGAAATTGGTTTTAAGATATCCTTAAGGGTAACTCTGTGGAGACCCTATGATATTACATACACATATTAATAGCTTGAAGCTAGGAGACAAATGTGAGGGGCTAGATCCTAGTCTCTCCATGTTCGTTTGAAATTTCATATTGTTTAAAGCAATGGTCAATACAATTTTCTTCTATCATCTCCTCCCTCTTTTGAAATGAGGCTGCTATTAAGTAGCTCAGGCTGGCCTGGAATTTGAGATCCTCCTGCCTCAGTTTCCTAAATCTGAGATCCTCCTGCCTCAGCTTCCTAAATCTGAGATTACAGGCAAGGGCTCCCATCTTCTATTTTCTGTTTAGGCTGCTTGGTGATTTAGGCATAGTCCTGTTTAAGGACTTGGGCCCCAGGAGTTTGAATCCTTTGTGACTGTGCAAATGGTTTAATCTTTCTAATCCTCAATTTCCTTATTTGTAGAAGGGATGGGACAGGGGAGTGGAATGTATGCATGATTAGACTAGTGTTGACCTCAGGAGCAAAACAAAAACAAAAACAACAAAACAACATACACACTATATGTAAACACGTATTGTTTGTAGCCAGACATTGTTCTCAGCACTCCCTTTATAGTCATCCCATCTCATACTTTGAACTGAGAGCTTTCACTGATGCTACATTCTTTCTGTGATGTCACACTGAAAGATTCCTTTTGGAATTTGAAAGTAGCTCTTGGCTTAGTGTTAGGATTTTAGCACAAAGGCTGGTCTTGTTCTGCCCAGTCTTAGCAACTCCCAGAAAGAGCTCCAGAATCACACCGACTCTCTGAATGCAAATGCAAAGCAAGGTTTATTACAGCTGTACAGCTGGGCTCAGCTCCTGCCACACAGCAGTGCTAGTGGGGAGTGAGCTCATCCCCACCCAAAAGCGAGACTTTTTAAAACACAAAGATCAAATAAAACCATAGAAATGCCCTTATCAGGCTGGGGAGTGAGGGGCCCAGAGAACGTTTCTTTACTATCACTGTCAGATAGGCAGCTGCTGGTTGATGGGTTGTCTTAGGATGGGGAGAAGATGCTTCCCAGCTGGGCCAGAATGCCTTCTGATTACCCAGGACCTTGGACAATTTGTCTTGGGTGCTTAGCCTTAGGGGTTTAGGAACTTCTCAGGATGGGGGACTAGAAACTTCTCAGCTCCCAAAGTAGCTCCAGGCCTCAAGGTGGAGGGACTTTAGTTTCCACAGTCTAACTCCCCATCCCTGTCAATAACTGGAAGAGTCTTGGCTTGTTTTGGAGTGAGTGAGGAAGAATCTCCGTTAGAGATGCTGACCTCATTGCCTCCACTTACTGTCTTAATTCCCGACAGCTGGCCAGATAACTGGAGCTCAGACATAACGTCTTTCCCTCACTTCATTGAGTTTTTCAAGTCTCAGCTGTGTGTGCTCATGACGGCCTTTCAAAACTAAAAAATCCAGAAAGGCAAGTTGTCATGTAGTTCAAGACACCACGGAAACATACAAAATACTACTGTATAATTATAATTGTGTAGAAAATAGTTTTGTTTAAATTTGTAATGAGAATTTTCTCTAGACTATCAGTGATTCCATTACTCAAAATATCACAATGAAGAGTATCATTTTTGCTTTTCATTTTATACCTTGTATTTTCCATATTTTTTTTTTCCTGAGGCATCACCCACTATAAGATGAGAAGCATTTTAGTATGCTGTTTTCTTTAAACTTGCCTCTCTGGAGGGCTTTGTTTTCAAAGTGAATTAAAAATCTGGGATTTATTTAAAGCCTTCAGGCTGCCCAAGGTGTTCCAGGAGGTTTACAGCCTGATTTTCCCACCGCTTGCCTAGGATTATGTCACTATCCCGCAAGATCACCTGGGGCCTGGCTTTATGGAAAAGAGAGAGCTGGATTTATGACTCAAATAAGTATTAGGAATAATATAGTAATGTGATTATTGTCGTACATGCTGCAATCTCTTAGTCTTTAAAATGAGAGCACTGGGAACAGAATTAACACAGATGGCTTATTTTAGTTCTAAATATTATCCATTAGAACTCTTTAATACTTCTTTTATAGTGTGGTAGGAAGGTGGTCCAGGGAAGGTGGCCCTTATCTCAGTCTCAGTGTCAGAGGGACACTGTCCAAGGGACAGGGGAACTCAGTCTCAGCTTCTAAAGCTTCCAATAATATAAAACTCAGAGCTAAAACAGGAGAAAATTATTTGCAAAGTGAGTGAATTTTGAACCGTAGATCTAAGAGTAGGGCAGTTTCTGGCTAGAAAACTACATGAGATCAGGGTGTCTCTAAGACACTTTTATGCAAGGCTACTGTTTCTGAGGGTGGATTCTGGTTGAGTCCTTCAATTTCGGGGTAGCTCTGGTGGGCTTTGGAATCTCAGGTCTTGGACTACAGGCATCTTCTTTTTCTGCAGGTTATACTGGAGAGCTTTGCCAGTCCAAGATTGACTACTGTGTCCTAGATCCTTGCAGAAATGGAGCCACATGTGTGTCCAGCCTCAGTGGCTTCACCTGCCAGTGTCTAGAAGGTAAGATGTCATTTAATGCTATTGGGAAACTTTGCATTTTTCAACCTAAATTATAAACTCTTTATTGGTCAATCTGGTACTTTTACTTTCTAAACACTTCACACAAGACACACACACACACACACACACACACACACACACACACAGAGAGAGAGAGAGAGAGAGAGAGAGAGAGAGACCCCCTCAGTTTTGTTCTTTATTTATTGAGAAGTGGTCTTATGTAGCCCAGGCTAGCCTACAACTTGCTATGTAACTGAAGTTAACTTTAAATTCTGGATCTTTCTGTCTCTACCTCTAGAGGGCTGAGAATATAGGCATGCATTGCTATGTCCAACATGGGTTCCCTTTACTGCTGTTTGAATAATTGATGAAATTTTGAAATTTTGACACACATATCACCCAAATTTGACATATATATGAACACATATATACCTTGACACACACACATATATAGAGACACACATATACATATAAAATAAATTAGGCTAATAATATAGAGCCTAATAGTGAAACTCCTCTCAGGATTTCTATTCTGCCTGACTTGCTTAGTTCTCATACAAATTCACATTAAAAACAGCCAACATAAACTTAGCCTTTTTTGTGCTTTACAGCAATGTTATGATGTCTTAGCCACCTGGAGAGTTCTTCCTTTAGGGCTGTTTTTTATTTTAAAAGACTAGTTTACCACTAGAAAAGAGACAGTCAGGTAATGGAAGGGAGAGCCTGGCATTGGGAATGGTTTTATTCCCATTTCTGCTGTGAGCGGATTACTTTAAATCCTTCATGGTTTAAGAACAATGCTGTGGTAGAGTTTTTTCACACTTAAAATTGTCAAGTAGGCTCCTGATTTACAGACACAACACAGGCAATTATATATCTTTTCCTACTCTGCAGAGGTTAAACACAGACCCTGCATGGAAGATGACATCTCCATACTTCACCAGCAGCTGCCCCTGGCCAAGAACCTCACCCTCTTCTAATACTGGGCTCAATTCCTACTCACCTAAGAAAAAGCTTGGGCAGGATGGCTGCGTTACCCCAGCCCAGTTTTGTGTGTTGGTAATGCATATGGTTCCCATGGGGAAGGGGGATCATGCACTCCATAGGCCTGCTCATTACAGCGCCCTCCACCCTTTCTTTATCTTTCTTTGGCAGTGCAGACAAACAGAAAAGCTTGGAGACTCACCAGAGCTGACGGCTGAGCAAGCGGCATCATTGTTACTTGCCTACAAACACTGCAGTTTTTCAAAGCTCTGTCACAGTCCACATGAGTCAGTTATCATCGTTTTAGACTTATTCTTTCAGTCAAGGTCAGGGTTTAGGGACATTACAAATCCACAAGGGATTTTTGCAAAAGGACTTTAGTCAACTCTCAGATGCTTTATTATTATTACTTTGATATATACTAGAAAGGTACAACAATACTCCAGAGGCTTAAAGGGGAGAGATTGCACAGTTTGAACTAGAACCTAAGGACTTGGCTTTTACTCATATCTCATTTTCCTTTGTGGCAGAGGCTTTTCTGAGTACTTGTTATATATCAGGTGTTATGCTAGGTGATGGATCTCGATGGTTGGAGCATCCACAGGTCCTTCCTGGGTTGAAGTGTCATTTGTTGAAGGCCTGAGGGCAGAGGTGATGCTAATATGAGGACTTGGAGGTAGTTGTTTGACAGGGGGTATGGTTGCAGGGCTTCTTGGGCTGCAAGTGAAGCATTGCTACTTCATCCTGGAGTAGGAGGAGGCAGAGGCTTTGGGTTCAAGTCCAGTTCTTCCTCTTATCTCTCTATTCTGTGTACGAGTAACTTTGCCTTCTGGGGCCTCAGTATCACACTTAAAGACAATAATGTGTTCTTCACAGGGTAAATGTAAGGATTCAAGGTACCTCAATCCATTTTAAATAAAATCTGATGCAGATTAAAGTGCTTCTTGGTACAGAGGTTGGCTATGCTCCCAATAAACATTCGATGCACTTGATATTTTTGTCATTGTTCCATCATTAATTGCCATTAAACCATTGTCAGATTTAAGCCAAGTGATTTGATTGTTTCATTCTGGAACAGTATTGAACATAACTTGGAGAGAGATGATTGTGGAAATAAGGAGGAAGGTCTGGGGACAGTTGCAGAAATCCAGGAAGTAGCTGACTCCCTGGAATCAAAGAACAGATTCTGGGAAGAAGCAAGCAGCTGATACGTGTGAGGGATGTGCAGGGATAAAAGACAGAGCCTTTTGGGAAGGATTGGCATGGAGAACAGGGAACTGAGATACAAATCTGTAGCTCCCATCACTTTCAGGTTGTGTTCCTTAAAGTAGGAAATAGACACAGAGATAAGGGTTTTATAGATGTTGTGTGTGAGGGGCTCTTGGCTCATATCAGAGATACACCACTGAGGAAGACTTACTGGTTAAGTCTGAACAAGAGCCATTGACCTCTAGTAATCTAAGCCCTGGGTACCAGGTCTAGGAGCCTTCTTCATCCCATGGCCCTTTGCATGCTTCATGCTGTGGAAACTGTGATACTCAGGCATTGAAAGGATGAGGGTGAGTTTCTCACAATCTTTTTATTCAGAGATCTCTCTCATTGATTTACATGGCTTTGGGAAGGTCAGCAAGCTTTCTAGCAGGAATATATAACCAGTGATAAGTATTTTAAAAAATAGTCCATCTTCTATTGTGAATTTTTTGTTTCCCAGACATTGTGCTTTGCTTGTATTTGCCTAACCATCACCCTTCCTTATTTTTTCCTACTTCCTACCTAACTCCAAAATAACCCTTTCTGCTTTGATGTCATCTGTCTATCATCTATCTACTGCAGGGAGGCTCTGTACAAGATCAGGATCCTATCTACTATTTATCTATCTATCTATCTATCTATCTATCTATCTATCCATCCATCCATCTATCTATCCATCCATCCATCTATCTATCATCTATCTATCTATCTATCTATCTATCTATCTATAATCTATCTATTATCTATCTACCTACCTATTATTTATCTATATACTAAGATTCTTTTTATGAGAGAAAGTATGTTATTTTAACTTTTGTATCTGGATTATTTACAATGGAACAGAATACAATCCCACTACAGAGACCCTCTCTTAAGAAAACAAAAAAAAAAACAATAACAAAACCCACCAATTATGGAATCTGTTCATAACATTTTTTTTAGGCCAGAAAGCTGTGGGGACCAGGATTTTCCTGTGGTTGGAGGCTTTCATCAATGCTTGCACTTGTCTCTCATCCCATCTTTCTTCATCCCTTCAAGGCTCCTTTTTTTATTATTAAAAAAAAAATCTCATCCAGAATGAGCATTCAGGGTGTGATGTCTTTCCAGGGAACATTCTCTCTGACAACAGCTTTTTAAAACTGCCTTTCTCACAGCTCAGAACTAGGCACCCAGGAGACAGCTGTGATGCCATAATTAGTTCTGTCTTTTGGGTGTGTTTGACATGACACTAAGATGTTTGTTTTTCATCACTGAATCTTAAAAATATATTATCTCACATGTGTATATGCATGTGTGAATGAGAAGTGTGAGTGCAGGTGCCCAAGAAGGCCAGAAGGGGGCAGCAGATCCCACAGAACTGGAATTACAGAAACTTGTGGGCTACCAGCTGAGAACCAGACTTGTTTTCTTCATAGGAGGAGTACAAGCTCTTAGTCATTGAGCCATCATCTCTCCAGCCTCTGAATTCTGCTTTTAGTTTGGATTCCTACTTGCTTTTCTTTAGGTCTATATTTCAAAAATATTTCTCATTCTGATTATAATAGGAACTGTTAAAAAAAAAAAAAGTAAAACCAAGAATTTGCTTTTATTTACTTTATTGAGTGGTAGCAATGACAAAGACAAGGTATTTTACAAATACAAAATCAAAGAAAGCCTGGTATTTTAGCCCATAGCTATACTACTTTCCTTCAGTATTATCTCATGTTTGGCTCAGAACTTTGAAATCCTTTAATTTGAAACTGGATGTATTTTAACTCTGAAAGTTTCTGATTAATTTATATGCCTTCCCATGAGACTATATCATATTTGGTACAGAATATTGAGATCTTTAAAATTTTAAGCTATGTGAATTTTAATTTGGAAGGTTTTTAATTACATATGTGCCCTACATACTGACTTTCCAGTGTGTGGATATGGTTAAGCACACATGCAAATACGGTCTGGATGCTACCATCCATCCATCAATTCATTTGTTCATCTGTTCATCTATTTATTGTCCATCCATTCGTCATCCATCTATCCATCCATCCACCTACTCACCCACCCACCCACAGATTCATTAATTCAGCTGTTCATCCATCCATCCTTCCATTCATCTATCCACCCATCTATCCATCTATCCATCCATCTATCCATTCATTAATTCAACTGTTCATTGATCCATCTGTCCATTCATCCATCCAACATGTTAACCTCAGCATCTTATCTATCATTGGGAAAGCTGAGAGACAACCACAGAGATCAATAAGGAATAAAAATAATCAGTAGTGATTAAAGCAGTCAGCCAGAAGGATGCCCATTGTGCTTGCATGCATGACAATTCGCATGGTGCAGAGCATGGTAGAATGAATGAAGCCCCTTTGTAGCATGGTCTGTCACAGGAGACTTACAGCAGCCAGAGACTAAAGTGCAAATGTGGGCTTCATGTGCAGTTTTCACAAAGCATTTTTTATTTGTCCAATGGACCTCAGACATCAGTGTTGTTAAGTAGTAAGTTGTTTATGAGCATTAAACCCTTTCTGTATGGAACCATAGATCATAGAACCTGTGTGGATTGATAGCACTATGTGCCCATGCAGTTTGGTGGGGATTCCCGTCTCCCATTTACCAACTGTTAGATGCAGCTCTGGTTTTAAACTTATAACACAGAAACACCCTGGCGTGGTGTGAAGATGGAGTATTGTTCTCTGGCCCAGAGGGCAGGAAACCCAAACCTGGGCTTAATGGTGTGGTTGTGGAACCAAGTGGGTTTGAATGAGGATTTTAGGGTCACTCTGCTTAGATCTGTGTCTAGATCTTTGCTTCTTGGAGGCTTATTTTCCTTATTTCCAGAATGAGGATGTTACCAGCACGTGAGCTGCAAAAAAATGCAAGACTCCAGATCTGTGCATGGGAAGTAGGGGGTGCTGAATAAATTAGGATAATGACTATTAATTAGGCATGGCACCTTGGGGGAGTCATATAAAACTGTATCACTTCCTGTCTCCTGGTTATAGGAGCTTGATAACTAATTGCCACCTTTACTACCTTTATAAATGTCTCTAATTCCAATATATCATTTAAAGAGTCTCTTGATAAATGCACAAATACGTTTTGTTTTAGATCATGGTCATAGTGGAACATGTAAGCATCCCTAGAGGAGCCCTGGGATCTAGACCTTTATATTATTAGCTCAGAGGTCTTGCAACAAGTTCTGTGGGTTTGTCCAAACTATTTTGTTTTCCCAAATTTTTACAGCCCTGAGTACTCTAGCCGTATAAACCCTCTTGTCTAACACTAATTTTATTGGGAATACTTTGTACTCTAAAGGGGTTTTAGAAGCTCACAGCACACAGTACAGGAGTTGCATCTGAGCTAATATGTCCTGTGATATGTCCTGATATTAGACATATCACCTAATACATGTTTAAGTGTCATACCATTCTGGGAGTGGGCTGCTTTCTGCACTATTCTAAAGTGGACAATGGCTTGGTGCAAGCATTCTCTTAGGTTCACATAAAATTGTGTATATTTATATAAGAACTTACAATGTGTTCCCCATAAACCTAACAGGATAGAATAAACATTCTTCTTCCTCTCCTACTTGGCAGGATCCCTGAGCCACCTCTCCCCTTAGGAACCATAGCAGCCGGGGCTGGAGAGATGGCTCAGCGGTTAAGAGCACCGTCTGCTCTTACAGAGGACCTGGGTTCGATTCCCAGCACCCACATGGCAGCTAACAACTGTCTGTAGTTCCAGTTCCAGGCAAAACACCAAGGAACCATAGCAGCCAAGATCTAGGCTTCCAAGTGGTGTAGAGTTTTACCTTTAGAAACAGAGCAGGGCACTCACTGAGCCTTGCTAAGTGTGAGTGATATTTGCTTTCTGAATTTTGTCCGTGCAGTCTAATTTTCCTTTTATGACAGAGTTCTCATTTTTTTCCTTTTCTTCCCTTTTATGCATAGTTCAGGTTCTCTGAAATTGTTTACACAGAAATACTACCGAGAGTTTTGTTTGCCCCCCTCCCATTATCTGTGAGGACAACAGCTGCAGGGGTGTTTAGTGAATGACTAGGTCGTATCTCTCCTTCTCCCTGGGAAATCCATGCTGATGGTCTGCTTCAAACTGACAGGAGGCAGTCTGGAGTCACAGTCTGGTGAATAAATGCCCGAATTAATGATGACGATGTTCTTACATTTTTCTTAACCTTTTTTCCCTCAAAGAAGTGGATAGGGTTTGGAGAGTGACTCAACTGTTACAGTGTTTGCTGTACAAACCGCAAACATGAGGACCAGAGTTGGGGTGCCCAGAGCCCATGCACATGTGGGGTGGCCTTGGTCACCCACTTGTAATTCTAGCACCTGAAGAGTGGAAACAGTAGGTCTCCTGAACAAGTTGGGTAGCTGAGCTAGCTATCTAATCAATCTCTGGGTTCAATCAAGAGACCATGCTCAATATATAACGTAGACAGCATCGAGGAAGACTCTTAAATCAGCCTCGGTTCTCTGCATACATGTATGTACTCCTCCGTACACATGTCACGCTCGCACAAGGTTGAACACATGTACACACACACATACATGCATACCATTTACATATATGTGAAAAGAAGGAGTGAATTCACCTAGTGAATACATTAATTTAGTTTCTGAAGGTATGTTTTCATACCTGTAAGCTCAACCTCACACAAAGAACTACAGGCAACAAAGGATCACTGAGAGCAGGAGAAATTGTCTTTCCAAGGTGAGAGCACACCTATCAGTTATCCAGTGCCAAATGGTCAGCCCAGAAAACACATATACAAGTAACAATATCCAAACTGATCAGGTTATATTTATGAACATATATGCACACATACACACACACATACATATATACATGCATGTAATAATTAATGCAAAAGGAGGCTGGCACACATATACACACATGCACATATATACATGCATGTAATAATTAATGCAAAAGGAGGCTGATAGACCCTGGACTCAGGGTACTATCTTCGGGAAGGGGGGGCCCCAAGAACCCAGACTCCAGTCCCAGTTGATGCAAAAAAGCATGAGGATTTATTTCGTCTGTACAGGCGGGCTACCTCCCTGCCTCTGGAGCAAGAGAGTAGCAAGGGAGGAGCCCAGATTAACAATCTCATATCTCTTTTAAAGGCTAAGACCATAAAATCAACATAGCAACTGGGGCAACACATGATTGGTCACTTTAAAGGTCATACTTAGAGTCATAAGGTTGCTCACAATAGTCATGGGGTTGCCTCAAGGTCAGCTGGTTAGGGGGCTTTTACAATTGGGTGTCAGTGGCAGCTATTCTGCTTGGAACTTCTGGTATTTTAATCACAGGTTCGCCTATGATGTCCTATCTGAGTTGATTACGGCTATCTGGGCTGGGTCACTCTGTTTCCTGGGACAGACTTTTAGACTTTTAGTTCCTTGCTCTCATGGGGGGTGCTCTGCCGAATACCTGAACTGAATGCCTGGGTGAGGCACTAGAACCCAGGGTCCTTCAGAGGCCATGGTTTTGAGAGAGAGGACATGGGAGGGTATGGTGGGGGAAAGGAAGGAATAAATGTAATAATATTATAATCTCAAAAATATATATGCAGGGTTGTGTTCTGCCACTTGTTTTTCTCTTGTGGCTCATAGTGACACTTCAGCATCTGTAGTAACCATGGCAGTCATGTGATGCCTGCCATTACTGTGTCTTAAGCAGCATGCATATCTTTTTAAAAATTATTTATTTTTATTTTATGTACAGTGTCGTTTTGTCCTGAAGCTAGAGTTACAGACAGCTGTGAGCTGCCATGTGGGTGCTGGGAATTGAACCCCTGGTCCTCTGGAAGAACACTCAGTGCTCTTAACCACTGAGCCATCTGTCCAGCCCCGCATGCATTTGTGTCTTTTAAGGTTATTCATTCAGAGTAACCTGGCAGTTAAAGGCTGAAACTCAAATCTCTGCTGCTGTATGGGCTTGAGTCTATGTTCCGGGTGACCTTGGGCAAGTTGTTTAAATTCTCCAGGTCTCATTTTCCTGTTCATGCAATAAAAGTAGGATTATTAGGAGCTACAGAGCAGGGTTGATCTAAGAGTTAAGAAAGCCATAAATCTACAGTGCTTTGAACAATATCTAATAAGGTGTAAGTGATTAAAAGGCATCTTTTAAATTCTCCTGGTGACTGTAAAAGGTAGATGCTACTGTATCACTTTGAGATGAATTCTGTGGTTTTCTGGTCCTGGTGGACTCAAGTGTTTGGCCCTGAAAGCCACATTCTTCTTGTGTCTGTTTCAGTTCTGTGTCTGTGGCGGTGATAAAATACCCTGCCAAAAGTGCCGTCAGGGAGAAAAGGTTTATTGTAGCTCCTAATTCCAGGGTATAGAGTCCATCATTGTGGGGAAGCCAAGGCTTGAAGCTGCTAGTCTTGTTATATGCAGTCACAAGTAGAGAGCAATGCATGCATGTATGCATGCTTAGTGCTCAGCAAGCTTTCTCCCCTCTTCTACAGCCCAGAACCTGAACCCAGAACTTGTGCCCCACATAGTGGGCTGAGTTTCCCCCCATCAATTATGATAATGAAAACAATTCCCAAGATGTGCCACAGCCCTCCTTGACTTAGACAATCTCTTACCACGACTCTCTTGCCAAAAGATTCTACCTGGTGTTGAGTTGTCAATTGTCTACACATCCTCTCTAAATACATTCTTTCCCTTGTGATGGTGGCTGGCACAAGTGCTCCATTAGAGGACTCCAGGCTCTTTGAGGGCAGTGAGACTAACTGGGTTTGTTCTCTTAGAGCACGTAGCACTTAAAGACATGTGAGATGTTTGTTGAATGAATGATTGAACAAGTTTCTCCAAACTGTCCCAACAATCCATTCCTTCCATAGAGGAAGCTCCATGTTACAGGGATGGATTAAGTATTTTTCCCTGAAGCAAACAGCTGGCTCTTCCTGGCTAGAAATAAAGACTCAGGGACAGCAGTAGGTGGGAGGCGCTTGTATCTTATTAGCTGCTTCCAGTAACCCACTCATGCTTGGGGTTATCTAGAGACTCAGACTTTAAAAGTATCCTCTCCAAGGGTTGACTGCTGCTCTCTCCCCATACTGTGCTGTCACGAGGTCCTTCCCCAGGCTCCTTAACACACAGGGACAGCCTCAAGGCTGCTGTCTTAGTCCTTGTCAACAATCACACCTGTGGCCAGGTTTTCAAATCCGACCGCCCCATGCTAGATACTGATCTATGTTTTTATTACTCTCCAGATCCTGCTAGCTTTGTCTGGCTTTCTCAAGCCTTTGAGGTTGTTGCTGGTTGGTTTTGATCTGGAGTTCACTAACATGATTTGTGATGGTCTGGTTAGACATTTATACTTTATTTTGAGAACAGAAAGAACATGGATACTATTGTTTTTTCCAACGACATGCAAAGCTCCTTTTCACTAGAAACAAACCCATTTTTCTTTAGAGCACAACGATGCAGAAGGTGGGGCTGACTTATATCCTTAACATGGAGCAAAATATCCTGTTCCGTGGAGCGAGAGTGTAGTCCAAAGTCTCTGGGTTGGGCTCTGGGTCCCATAAGCTTTGTAAGGCAGGCCACAGAGACCCAACCTGAGATACTACTGACCAAGCAAGCAGCCTGGGCAAGGGAAACAGCGTTCAGTTAATTGCTTTTGGTTAACTAGATCTTCTTTGATCCAATTTCATCTCTAGTGGCTTAACATCAGATCTAATGATACTTATGCTTTTTCTAAGCTAGCTTTGGTTTTTCTTTTCTTTTTTTGAGACATTTTTCTTTTTCTTTTTCTCACTGGTCTCCTTTTGAATTTTCCCATGTATAAAGAATTTGGTTTGTACGAGGAATGTGTTATTTTAAAAATCAAGCCTGCTATGAGTGTAGTGTCTGGTCACTGTGACCTCAAGCATTCACATGAGATTCTCAATTCATAGACCATTTCCATTGCATTTTACTATGGTCTGCTTTTCTGTGATAGCTAAGCTATTATATAGCATTTTAAATAATTTTAAGCATTTACCCAGAATTACCAAAAACATCTATATTCAAATAAGCTCTTAAAAAAGTTCCATAATTCTGTTCCCAAGAGACAATTATTTTAGATTCTAGGTGAATGAATGTCTTTGAAGAATCATTTTTAATGCCCTCTGGAGAAAAATAAACTAAAATAGGACCTTAAAGTTACATGTATTATCTATTTATTATCATCTATCTATCTATCAATCCCTTTAATTCATCCATCTGTCTTTTCTACCATTAATCTATCAGTCACTCTACCTACCTATTTATCTGAGGTCTTGCCATGTTAGACTATTGTCCTGCCTCAGGCTCCCAGGTAGCTGGGATGCCAGTGCACACCATCCTACTCAGCTAAAAGTCACAATTTAACTGCAGCCTTATTGGATCTTTTTATATGATAACTTTGTAGCTGACTTTCCTAGATACTTCTCCTTCTCTTTATACCACACCACCGTCTGCTTTCATAGAAGGAGAATGAATGTGCTTACAATTAACTTTTCCATACACGTTGGTCAAAGCCCCTTTCTTGAGTCCAACATTGTTCCTCTTCATTGTTTCTTGAGACAAATCTGGGGCTTTCTTTAGAACCTGGCACAAAGCCCAGCTCTCTCTTCTTTTGAATCACTGCTACTGTTACCTACCGACCCCTGGGCTGTCCCTCCAACATTCTGTGTATGACCAAAATCATAACAGTATCTGTGGGAAGAAATAGTATAGTATCTTCCAGTATCTCCCAGCATTAACTTCCAGCATCACCTCCCGACATTATCTTTCAGCATCATCTCCTAACATTTCCCAGCATCCCCCAGCATCTTCCAGCATCTCCCAGAATCTCCCAGCATCTTCCATGTATTCTGAATCCCTGACTCTTAGGTGAACCTTCTTCCTTTGCTGTACCGTCCAGAGCACACTCAGAACTAAACTCTCTACCTTTATTCTGATTCACTGATTATTCATTTATATACCTGTAATCACAATATCTGATGACTAATATTCATCCTTTCCCTATTTCCTCATTGTTATCTCTAAAACCCAATCCATATTTATTAGTCTTCTTTCCTGACTACCCTATTGTGTAATGATTCTATTAGGATATGTTCTCATCCCGCATCTGTTCATTCTCACTCTCCTTCAGTCTGCAAATGTTTACTCAGCACCCCCAATGACTTAAGCACTGTGGCTGCAGAGTCTTGGCCATGAGGGGAGACAATGTTTTTTCTTCTCCAGAAAGGCCATAGTCTCATTGAGGGTGGAAAGACAGATGGCAAGTGAGTGGATATACAGCTATGTCATTTCCAATAAGAAAAATGCTATGAAGACAGCAAGTGGGGTGTTGTGATAGAAATTCTACTAGATTGGCGGCATCAGGAGAGGCGTGCATCAGATGTGAGCCAAGAATGAGAGCAAAAAGAGGCAGAGAAGGTGACTCAGTTAAGTGCCAACCATACAAGCATGAGGATGAGCTCACAGCACCCATGTAAAAGTTGGGCCTCATAGTGAGTACCTGTTACCTAATCCCAGGGGTATGGCATGGTGCAGGCAGCTGGGTCCTAAGAGCTTGTTGGGCAGCAACCTGGATGAACAGATGAGCTCCAGGTTCAGTGAGAGATTGTCTCCAAAGTATGGTAGCGCATCATAGAAGAGGATACTCAGTGACCTGTGATCTTCATGCACATAACATACACACATATGGGTGGGTATAGCTACACAAACCTGGACATACCATAGAGAGGAGGGAGAGAAAGAAAGAGAACACACATACAGAAAACTAGCAAGAACTTCCAGAAAGGTAGCAAGGCTCTAGGACTAGCCTTCTGTACTATTTCTGGGAAGCCATTGGGACTAACTGATAGAGAATGACAAAATCAGGATGGCAGAATTGAGGCACACAGGACATGCTGCCCATGGGAGGGACATTCAGTATTATTCTAAAGGTCATTGGAAGTGTGATAACATTTGCATTTAGTGAAAGTTAGTCATAAATTGTGGGGAATTGGCTTTAGGGTTAACCTAGACCAGGGAGTCTCATTGGAGAAAACTTGTCTCAGAGAAGAAATAGTAGTAGTTTTTGAGTGGTGGTCAGGAAGCAAAGACCAGGTACTTGAGTTCAGGTTACATTTTGACAATGGGAGCTACAAGACACCTGATTGATGGGCTGGTTGTGGGGGTTCACAAAGGAAAGAATTAGAAAGACTCCAGCTTGAACCCTTTACCAAGGCTGCACAGAGTTGTATCCCAGGCTTACCCATGTCATGTCTTCCATGGGAGTTGCCTTTATACTACCAGCCCAATTGCTGGTGTTGTTCTATTTCATATACTCTATTAATATCGCAAAGCTATTTACATTTCTGACAGTACACAGAATGACTTCATTGTCTTGGAGTTTACAATTTCTCAGAAATGATTTCTTTTGGTCTTAAATACCTGATTTTCATAATGTGTGTATCTCAAGGGTATTTTCTTTTTATTTGCATAATGTATATTCAGCAGACATTCATATTGATATTGGTTCAGATCCAAAATTTGAAGGTAGAGTCAACTGGGTAAATTACAGTTTCTTGTTTTCTTGTCCTTAAATCAGCCTTTATTCCCTGGTAGGACTTTTTTCCTCAGGTCTGTTTTGTTTGCCTTCCATTGTAGCCCTTGAATCTCCCCCCACCCTCCATTTTATTATTTTGCAACAATCTGTTAAAATCACTTACCTGGTGATACTGCTTCATATGGTAGGGACTGAGTTTTTGTCTGGAGCTATTTTGTTTGCTTTCCAGCATTTCCTGGCATCTGCGAACTGCACAACTTCAAGCTGCCTATCGCACACAAGAGGGGCTGCTGTGGTCCCTCTCTTTGCATTTGTCAGCTGGTACTATCAAGCAGTTGTTCATTTCCTCCTCTCTATGGAGGCTCATCCATCCAAACACGTTTTCTCATCACCTCTCGGTTGGGATACTGTTCTCATATAGTTTGTTAATCTTTGGCTATTTCAGAATTGCTACTTTAATTATTTTAGTTCCTTGAGAATTTCATACATGATATTTTGACCATATTCACTCTCTCAAAGCTCCTCTCAGATCCACCCCATTCTATACAATCCAATTTGTATTCTCTTTTAATGCACCCATTGAGGTTAGTTAGTGCCGCCCTTACAATCTGGGGCCGCATAGTAAAAGAAAACTAACTCAACTTCTCCTGGCAGCTATCAATTGCCAATAGTTCCTCACTCAGGGGGGCAATTTCTTCACCACCTTTTTGCTCAGGGAAGGGGTTTTTGTCTGACTTGAGTTTACATAGGTCTTATGCATTCTGTCACAACCATAATAGTTCATATGTGCAACTTCCCTGTTGCAACTGGAAAACATTGTTTTATTGTAATCATCCACTACTTCCAGATCTTACAATCTTTCTGTCTCTGTTTTCCCCAACTATTCTTGAGCCTGGAGAGGAGGAGCTAAGACGTAGATTTCACAGAACTTAATAGCAAGATTATATTGCTGCAGACAGCACATAGTTAGCTCATAGAGCATGGAGAGAACAGGCTGATACTGACACTTAAGCTTCATCTTTATTATCTAGCTTTCATAATGCTGGTGAGGCTCTGCACAGTGCTGGAGGAGAAAGGTTATCATTAATCTTATCCATCTGTAAACCCTGCAAACTACAAACAAGGACCAGCACAGAAAGAAGGCCTACTGGTACAATAGCGGCATGAATGTCATGGGAGTAATCAACCACTGTTTGATTGGAATTAAGGTTTGCTGCAACCCATACCTGGCATTATTATCTTGTCCAAGAGGCAGTGACTGGACAGATTTGGTCTAGGGGAGAACCTACTACTTTTACTCTGCTAAAGGAAGACAGTATAGAACCAATTCCTAATGACTTATTGTTATACCTATAAATTAGTTCATTTCTCAAACCTCATCAGAGAAGCTTCTTTTTACAGAAGATAGTGATTAACACAGAGCACCACAACTAAAAATGGTGAAGAGAACAAAAGACTGTGGATTACTCAGTACTCAGCAATACTACTGTTCACTAGTTGGTTTTTTTTTAAACTAGTTATAGTATAATACTCCATAGAGCCCTATTTCATTTGTTGTCTTGTGCATAGAATTTTTATTTTTAGAATTATTTATTTTTTTCTGTGTATGTGCATAAATATATGCCAGAGTAAGTGTGCCAAGGGAAGCACCACACTGAATATGAGCTGAGAACACAATCCAAATAAAAAGGAAAAAGAAGCCAGAGAACCCATTGAGCACTGGCACATATTCCTCTCTGCTTCCGAGTGTGCACAGTGGTGTTAGCTCCCTCCTACTGCCATGTCTTGATGAAATGTAGCCTCTTAGACTTCAAGCCAAAATGGCTACCTTATCCTTTAGATTGCCTCCAGAGTACTGGGATTGTAAGCGTGCCTCTCTGTGCCTGGCTTAGTCAAGGTTTTGTATTTTAGAACTTTCCACTTGCCTGGTGCTTTTACACAGAATCTCCAGTGTGAGGCAGCACTTGCAACTTTAGGGACTAAATTTGGGGTCAGATGAGGCTCCATTTAACTTTTAATTTTGCATTTATATGTTAAATGTCCATGGACTAATTCACTCACATCAAGACCCCAAGCCTTCTGTAAGATTCCTATCTTTCAAAAGTAAGGAAGCCAAGATGTGCAAAAACGAGTTACTTGATGATACTGATATGGATTATCAATGAGAATTTGATTACATTTCAAATGATAGATAGTTTAAATTACAGTAAAGGAGTTTGGGAAAATTTATATCTTGATGAGATCAGATATTCCAAATCGATGAACATGGTATAGCTATTCATTTAATTTGTATAAGTGTTTTGCCTACATGTATGTCTGAGTCCATGGAGGCCTGAATAGGGTGTCATATCCCCAACCATTAGTTATAGATGGTTGTCAACTGACATTTGGGTTTTGGGAATTAAACTCTATCCCCCAGCAAGAGTAGCAAGTACTCTTAATCATCAAGTCATTTTTCAGGCCTCTTTTATGTTTTAATGATAATATTGTAAATTACATTTAAACTTATTTTCAGTTGCTTATTGCTAGTCAACAGAAATACAGTTGTTTTTATATATTTGCTTGTCCTAAGAGTTTGCTATTTTTACTCCTGGTTCCATGGTTTTTATTATAAACTCTTTTTTTGCATAAAATTATAGATTGCTAAATAATAGAGTCATGCTGTTTCCCTTTATATGCTTTAAGCTTTTACATACACTAAAATGTTGAAGTTAGGTGCAGAGGCTAGAAGCCTTCCCTTGTTTTTTACAACAAAGGGAAATAGTCATTAATATACTGCTAAATATGTTGTTGTCTGTAAAGTTTTATACATGTACTTTAATTATAGAGGAAATGAGCTTCTACTTTAGTTTCCAGAAGTGTTTTTCTATTTTAAAGTAACGGATGTTGAATTTTGTATAATGATTTCTCCCATACTTATTGAAATGACCAACTTATATCAAGTGTTATGAAAAGAATATCTTGTTTCATTAATTTTGTCAATTTACTACAGTAAGCACTATGAAAGGAGTCATTCTCATGCTTTCTGGCAGTTCTTAGGCACTTGAAAGTGCCTTAATTACCTGCCTTCCATATTAAGAATTCTTTTCACATCTAGTAATTTTTTTTTTGTTGAAGTAAGATCTTGCTATGTAGCTCAAGCAGGCCTGGAACCCACTGCGGATGTATCACTCTGTGATTTACTTTTAATGTCTCCCTCCTCTTTTTTGTTGAAGTAAGATCTTGCTATGTAGCTCAAGCAGGCCTGGAACGCACTGTGGATGTATCACTCTGTGATTTACTTTTAATGTCTCTCTCCTGTTTTTTGCCTTCAACTTTGTTTTCATTTTGATAGAGAACACATAGAACTTGCTGTTTCTAATGCGATTTAAGAATCTCTGCCTTTTATTTTAGGTGTTAGTCCATTTACATTTAATATAACTATTGATACAATTCACTAGACTTTGACTCCTTTTAATATATATTTTTTTAAATTTTTTAACTTTACAGTATTTGGCTATGATGTTATCATATGCTTTAATTTCTCCTTCCTGTGGTTCAATGAATATTTCACCCATGGATTGATAATTTCCATCAAACTTAGGAAGAATTCAGCCATATGTATGTAGTCTAGATGGTAGAAAGGACAAAGGGATAAAGTACTATAAGCAAAAGGTACATGCCAATTCTTTCTTAAGGAAGTTTTTCATACGTTTTTATACATATGTATAAAGGTCATTTATACATATGTCTCACTATCCAGAACAGAGTGACTAGTCAATATATTACTGTAGTACAGGCTATGGAGTTTAGCTATTATTTCCTGTAGCTGTATGAACTGAAGTTCTATAATACAGGAAGTTTAGAGATGGGTACTAGGTTAAGCAACCAGACAGATGCCATTTCATTACTGGCTTCTTTGCTATGTGCCTGGTGTGATTGAATGTTACAATAGAACTTAAAGTTGAGGTTCTCAGGTTCAAATCTGACTCTCCTATTCTAACTATGTACCTTAGGACAAAGCCCTTGATATTCCTGTATCTATTTGCCCATTAGAAAAGAAAGAAATAACAGCACTCATGGGGTTTATATGAGTTCTAAGTGAATCAATATAGTAAAATCCTTGGAACAGTTAGTTTACTTCTGTTTGTATGAGCAAGCCTGGTTTCAATAGACTCCTATTGAACTTATGAAGAGATTTTCTTCTGAGCAATTCTCATACCCCTTCCCACAGCTGTTATCCCAAGAGCTCACCCACTTTGTCTTGCAGGGTGGCCTAATAAATGCATGTGTTTAAAGAACTGTGTGTGACCACCTCCTGATTCCAGAAAACACCCTTAGCCGTGTTCAGGGATACAGCCCTAGGGGACTCTGGGCAAATGTGAGGTTTGATTATGTTCCAGCGATTGCCTGATAGGCTAGCTTGCTTCCAGTTTCCCTAAGTACAATCTATGAGTATACATACAAAGTAAAAAACTCTCATCTTAAAGAAAGTCAAATCTAATATGTATTGGGTACCACGAGCCACCGTACGTGTCTCACCTAGTAGTAGTCTATTGCATTTTGAAGGTAAGGAAATTGAAGATACTTTGCCCAAGGTCAAACAGCTCATAAGGGAATTCAATTTTTTTTTTTTTTTTTGTTACTGGTGTTACAAAACCTTATTCATGTTCTCCTAGGAAGGTCATTTATGGGGCAGAAGAGGAAGAAATGAGTCATGTACAAAAGGATGTCATATGAATAAGAAGATAATAATGGCTTGAGTAATGGAAGGAAATGCAGAATTTGCTAGTCAAAGTCAGATGATTTTCAAAATCTGGCACAGCTTTCTCTTCTTCCTTTTGTTCCTAAATGCTCCAAGCATCCAGCCTCCCAGCTGGACTGATAACCCTGACTGCAGGTCCCCCCTCTTGTGTTTTCCATTGCAGATGGTACCAGTGCCATCTACATGGTCTCTGTGACTGCTTGTTGTCCGATAGTTAGCATTTGAGAATTACTATGCTTGCATCTAAGCTCTATAGTAAATCCAAACAGCAGACACCATCTGCATCTGCATCTGCATCCTACTCAATGCCAAAAAAGCCCAAAGGATTCAGTACTAGCTCTGGGTCTAACAGATTAGTTGACAGAGGTGGCAATTGAATCCAGTTCCATCTTCATTTTGAGTTGATTTTTGGCAGGATAGAAAATAATAGGTCACTGTCTGTCCTCTCTGTGTGGATATATAGTTTTCTTGTTTAGCCTGCTCAGGAGTGTTTTGGTGCCTTTATTGAGAACCAGTTGATTATAGGCTTCTCTTTTTTATTGGACTGTGCTTCCAAGCGCCATGCTGTTTTGGGTCCCATGGCTCTGTTGTGATCCCAGAAGTCAAGTACTGTGTCATATCTAGCTTTGCTCATCGTGTTTGAGGCTGCTTTGGCTATTGGAATCTTTTGTGTTTCCATATAAATTTAGAAAAGAGTTTTTCTTTTGTTGTTGTTGCTGTTCTGCGAATGTCATTGGTATTTTGATGGGTATAATATTAATCTATATGCCACTTTGAGTGATACAGATATTTTAACACTATTAATTCTTCCAATCTGTGAAATGGGAGGCTTTTTCACTTTTTGATGTCTTTTAATTTCATTAATGTTTCATAATATTCTTTTCTTTTTAAAAATTTTCATACAATGTATTTTGACCATATTCTTTCCTATCCCAGTTCTTCTCATGTCATTGCACTCTCTCTATCCATCCAACTGCACATTCTTTCTCTCTCTTAAAATATTAAAAGCAAAATAAAGAGCACAAATATACAAACAAAAACACGGAGTTCATTTTGTGTTGGCCATCTTCTCTGGAGCCTCAGTGAGGCCTGCCATGGAGTCTGGTTGATGTACCCAGTGTCACTTCATTGGGGAAAACAAATCCCCCATCTCACAGAAGCTATCCATTGGTTAGGGGTAGGACTCCAGGTCTACTTTCCCTACTCAGTGCTGGGATCTTATCTGACTTGGACCTGTGTAGGTCTTATGCATGCAGCCACCATCTCTGCGAGTTCATTTCTTCAAACTAAGAAAATGAGAACTACTTTATTATCATCACATACAGGGCCAAATTGGATCTTTTTTGTATTTCAAATGCCCATAGTGGGTTTTCTAGAACCAAATATCAATAATTAATTTTGTTCTAAAATTAAGATGTTTGAGATAGCTTTATTTTTTGCAAATAAATTATTAAATAAGGATGCTTTATACTGCTACCATGTGTTAATGATTGTTTATGTATCTACTTGTTAATCATAGAAGAATGGAATGCATGATGGATAGAAAAATATTCTATCCTAGGGGACTCCTTGGAGAATTTAAGTGTTATCAAACCAATTATCTTTCACATTTTTAGTTTGGTTCCTAAAATATACAAGCTAATAGAAGTTTATCAAATGTTGAATATTATTTAATTTTTTCTATTTCTACTTAGAATAATTTCAAACTAATTATGCCCACTTACAAGTTGTGCTTCAGATAATTAAATCTGGGACTATTTTTGTTGATTTTATATATTCACTGTACTCTTAACAATAATTATAGAAGTTGTCAATATCACTAATGAATCGTGTGAGTATAAATAAATATAATCTAAAACAGAGGAGAAAAATAGAATATCAAAGGAAAGTATGCATTTACTTTTAAATTTTTTTAAAAAATTCAAATATTTAATACATTTTCAGTTAGTCTTGAAGTATTAAAAGAACTTATATTCATATCATTGTTAAGTATATACTCCTGTGTGGCTGACAAGATGAACAGACCTATATTTATATATGTATATATACACATACACACATATATATACACACATATATATATACCCATATATATCTATATTGTATCTATCTATCTATATATATATATATATACAATTTTTGGGCCTGAGAAATGCCAAACTTTGTATATAGAAAACAATAAAAAACACTTATCTGATAATCTTAATTAAAATTAAAATATGTAACAGCTTTACATAATATTATATCATAAAATATGCTTGCATGTATAATTTCTAGATTATAATTCATTTTCTAACTGCACAATTCAGAAATTTTAGTAAATCCATGTAGTACGTGTGTAACTATTTGCATGAATATTTTTTGAACATTTCCTTCAACCCAGTGGACCCAGTGGACCACCCATATCTGTTGTTGGTGCTTAGTAACTATTTCCAAATGATGTTGTACTATAAGAACAGATGATACCACGTTTTTACCCATCACCAGAATCAACCTTAAAAAAATACTCACACACACACACACGCACACACACCCCACATTGGATTGAACATTTAGTGTTATAGCTTATACTTTTAGCTAATCATCTACTTAATTTTGGCATATTTTAGATTATACATGCACAAATAGTCTAACCTAGACACATGCCATGTGCACAAGACTACACATACGATGTACATCCAAGCAATTTTTTGTGTTTATGTTTTGTGTTGCAATAAGCATAGAAACACAGGATTTGATATTTTAACATAGGGTTACCAACTGTATGACAGTCTTATAGGTCTTAGTGGATTGCGACATATCTGAATTAGTTATTGCATGCCAACATGTTTAAATTTTTTATTCTTATTCTTTAAGATAGGGTATTATATATCTCATGTGTTCCCAAACTTGCCATGTACCCGAGAATGACCTTGAACTTCTGAAGCTTCTGCCTCTGCTTCCTTAGCACTAGGATTATAGGGCTTGAACCGTCACACTGTTTTATGTAGAGCTGAGGACTGAACTCAAGTTCTAGTCTGTGCTAGGCAGCCTACCCACTAAACTACACCTCTAGCCCTGCTTTAAAAATTTAGTGCCCTTCTTTGCTTTCTTGCAGGATATTTTGGCACTGCTTGTGAAGAGAAGGTAGACCCTTGCATGTCATCTCCTTGCCAGAACAATGGGACCTGCTACGTAGATGGTGTGCACTTCACTTGCAGCTGCAGCCCAGGCTTCACAGGGCCCACATGTGCCCAGCTCGTGGACTTCTGTGCCCTCAGCCCGTGTGCTCACGGCATGTGCCGCAGCGTGGGCACCAGCTACAAGTGCCTCTGTGATCCAGGTTGGTTTTACACATAGACAGCAAAGCCTTTCTTAGAGCCTTGTTAGTTTTTCTTTGTATCTCAGCAAAGGACACCCACAGAGTGTGGTATACATAGAATTGAATTTTACTCATTTGTGCACACCTACTTGTCAGACTTAACTCCTGGTAGAGCTTTACACATGCCTTTTTTTTTTTTTTTTTTTTTACCCATATGTCATTTGCATGCATTGTAAAAAAATTAGAAAGTGCAAGAAAGCACAATGGAGAAATTTAAAATCTACTGAATCTTCTACCACAACTTAGTGTTCAGAGAAAGCACAATGCAGTCCATTTATCACCACAGTCTATTAACATTCTTACTCCATGTGTAGCAGGTTACGCCCAACTTCCTTGGTAAACGTTCAATAGCTTCATCATTTATTTCCCCAAAATAGTTTGTATTCATGATACTGATATTTAAATTGTGGAAGTTTTGAAACCTGAACACCAGAGTGATGACTTGTCCTTAGTTGTGTCTTTTGAATCTGTAGTGTGTCTGCAAAGAACGTGTGGGTAGCTCTCTCCTTTCTCACATTTTCATTATGCCCATGTCTTTATTCTTGCATGAGCTAAATCTTTACATTCTTCTCCCCCCACACAAGTTCCAAAAATCATCCTTAATATCACATCCATCATCTTTATAGTATGGCATAGTCACATACCTCATGGAGTTGAATAGCCTCTGGACTCCTAGCTGCCTTAGAGATGTTTGCACAGTGACGGAACCACATAACAATACACTGCTTGGGATGTTTCCCCATTCTATCAGTGACAAGTGATATGCTAATGATTGTGATAGGTGACCCTCTGCCCCAAGGGGAGAGAGAAAGGTGTGTGTTTAAAGAGATTTTGAATCAACATCTGTACCCTGAAGCCATATCTTATGGATATGCCAAGGCTACATTTACCTGGAATATCACTGGAGATTCACTTTCTACCTGTGGCCTTAGGCTCATTAGGGAACCTGAGCTGGATTCTAACTGCAGTGCTTCTGGCTCTAAGGCCCCAGTGCCTGACTCAGACTTTCCAAAGGTCACATTTCACACTCACAAATCAATTAAAAGTGTTAGTGGAGAATGCTGCTAAGCTTTCAAAAGGTAATGCAAAGCTTTTTGCGCATAGACTCTTAATTCTCTGATTTTTCTAAGCAGCTGATGTTTTGCCAAGTTCCTTTTTTCTTCCATGCTCTGCAATACAGAGGAGGGGCTGTTTAATCTGCTTGGTAACAGCATTAGGAGTCTCCAGAGAAGCAGGACACACACACACACACACACACACACACACACACACACACACAGAGAGAGGTTTATTTTAAGTAACTGGCTCATGCAATTGTGGGGACTGGCAAATCCAAAATCGGTAGGGGAAGCTGGCAGGCTGCAAAGTCAGTGCAATATCTGTGTTGTGCTTTGAACAAAATCCTTCATCTGCAAGAAACTGAGTCTTAGCTATTCAGGCCTTCAAGAGCTGGGCTGATTCCTGCCCACAGTACATGGTCATCCGCTCTACTCAGAGACTACTGTTGTAAATTTTAATACCATCTAAGAGAAAATTCCTTTAGGCCACATGTATATAGAGAAAATATCTGGATACCACCATTTACATAACTAGACAGGTGCAATTAATGATCCCAGTAATATCTGAGGGTTCCCTGTAAACCTTGAAGTGACGTATCCTCAATTCCCTGTGTGACATCCATATCTTTTCTGAGTCTTCATCAGTCTTGGTTGACGTGGTAGCATGTTGGGCCTGGTTTTCCTTTGTGGAAACCCAAGCCCACATGCATGAGGCAGAGCTGCACAGTGAGGAGGGAGGCAGAACAGGGCTCTACCCTTAAACAGCTTGATGTGTGTGGACTGAACAAGGTGCCACCATACTGTGTGGACTAATTAGTTATTATAAGGAGATATATTGTTAGGGTCAATATTTATTCAAGCAATTTACGATATAAAATTCAGGAAACGGTGAAAGGATCCATTCCTCCACAACAGATCTTCGTTCCCAGCATTGGAGAAGCTGTTCCTGGCCATGCCTTAAGGCTACAGCTTCGAAGGTCATAGATGAACCCCAAACCTGTGCTGGCCCAGAGGCCACACCCTTAGGTCAGGGAAGTGCTGAATTCCACTACAATACTGGACAGAACCAGGTCTTACACCCAGCACAACTAGGGCTCACCATACCCAAGCACTCTGGAGATGTCTCAGTACATAGGTTGTTCTCCACTCAGTGGCACCTGGAAGTGAACTGTTGCTGACAGGAGCTTCTCTATACTCTATTACCTACCCATGAAAGCACTCTTCCCTACAAGCCTCACAGAGAAAACCCAAGCAGAACAGACAAGAAAACAACTTCATCTTCTTTTTGAATTCTGGTCTCAAATATATTAAAATCTCTGGCATATTTAGTACTTAAAAAATTTTAAGTGGACTATAGTTATTTAAAGATAAATCTCTGTGTTTCTGTCTCTGTGTATGTGTGTGTGTGTGTGTGTGTGTGTGTGTGTGTGTGTGTGTGTGAGAGAGAGAGAGAGAGAGAGAGAGAGATTATCCTAAGCAGAAACATAAGCATACACATACATCACTCAGTGTTTTTCTTTCTACTCTAGGGGAGGTAGTTGACCACAGTGGAAAGATCATGCATCTTATCTATTCATTATGAACATAGACATTTACAGAGCATCCTAAGCCTCAGTTTCTTCCTTGGGTTGGAAACTTAAGGGAGAGGTTTAGTGCAGCTCGTGTGTGTGTGTGTGTGTGTGTGTGTGTGTGTGTGTGTGTGTGTGATTAAGAGCTTTCCTTTTTGCTTTTTTTTTTTTTTTTTTAAAAAAAAAAAAACCAAACTATTCCTAGGGTTTCTAATGGCATCTTTTGAGGCATAGTGGACTGAGACATCTCCCATCTATACTTTTTCTTCTGTTCTCTGTTAAGGCTTCATCTGTGTCCACCTGGAACATTTGGATTGGTAGTCATCTGTGATCCAGCACTATCCCCAAATAGGCTTGAAACCCACAGGAAACATATCTTCTGTTCCATAAAACCTTCATTTGTTATGTAGCCTCCAGTGGGGTCCTGGGACCAATCCCATGAGGGCCCGCTCAACAAATTTGGGACATTCAGTTGCTACCAGAGGAATTACACTCTCACATGTGGTTGGGTTACTTTCTGTGAAATGAAAAAGGCCTTAAACATCTGGCAGGAATTTACATTTGAAGAAGTGAACATGATAGGTCTGTGAATGGGAAATTTCTTGTCTTAATTTTTTTTTGGAACATGTAATTGCTTTACCACTCGTTTGCATAATAGTTGGATTTTGTAAGAATGGGTGAAATTGGGTGTCTGGCTGCAGAGCAGTGGGCTGGATCATCTTTATAGAGAGCAAACAGATTCTGTTTCATAAATGGCAGTAGACTGAAATCATACCAGATTGGCAATTAGTTCTCATCTGAAAAAAACAAGAAAACCAACCATGCAATTCTGATGACTGCAAATCAGGTATGTCAGGTGATTAATGTTTAAGCTTTGGTTTTAGCTTACTGTTCCCAGGGTTTCTGATGGTGTTTTAATGCTAAATAATAAAATGACACTGCTGAGTAATTGCTAAAATGTCATCTCCCAGTGACAGTTTTAAGTGACAGGCTACTCATTCTTTAAAAAAAAAAAAAAAAAAAAAAAAAAAAAAAAAAAAAAAAAAAAAAAAAAAAAAAAAAA
>PVIH01005471.1:0-53961 GCA_004025045.1 Sigmodon hispidus | reverse complement strand
TCTTGTGACTCAGTACAATGGTGGCATCTGGTAGATGGTATTTTAGAGTCAATGCTGCAGATAACCAGTATCAAAAGCAGTTGTTGATGCGAAGGAAAAGGATTCAGTTTTCTTTTCACTGGTTTGACCTCCCGATGCACTTGAGTGAGCATTCTCCACTTGTTTGTCAGTATACCTCTGCAGGTGGACCTATCTTAAAAACTGAAGGTAATTTGCATGCACATGTATATATCAAATTAAAAATTTAAGAATAATGTCTCTTACGACCATAAACTCAATGTCAGTCAAATAGGCTCTGAGACCTGGGCAGGGCGTTGGACACATTTCCCAGATAATTCTCCACCAAGGGATCCAGTGACATCATCCAGACATAGACAGCAAGGTTAATAAAATTAGGCTCCTCCCAAACAAAGACCTTTTGCCTTTGTCTTTAGAAGTCATATTTATAGGACTCAGATATGATTTTGTTTCTATTTACTACATTTGCCTCACTTGTAGGCTGTATTTCTGCTGTGTGGCTTGTGAGATACAGCTGGTGTTGCTTTCTCCTGTGACATTTCAGGCTTGACCACATCAGTATTCAGATAGCACCGCCTGGAAGCAGAATAAAGATAAGACCTAATGGTTAGGATATTCATAGTAATTGAACATCAACAAGGAAATTAGCATACCTATAAAGATGGGAAGATATTTAGCTCACTAATGAGTATCTGGATGCATTCAGATTCTGAGATAAGTAGGATGGGCAAATTTTATCTTTATTATTAGCCAGGAAACTTTCTCTGGCTGAAGACAGTTCTTGTATTGATGCACTGTGATCTGCTTCAGCCTCTTGTTCATGAGAGGCCTGGATTTTGTTGAGAGGTGCAGATTGTGTAGAGAGATATCTCTGGTTCCCAGTCCCATGACACCCTTCCTGTTTCATACTCTGAAATGTGGTGCCTATTTTTATCATCTGGTCCCCAAAAGGAAGAAATAAAAGAAGTCTCATTTAATCAGATGCACCTTCACTCATAGGGACCTGCCTCACTCTTCATAATCTTTACTCTGTCCAAAAAATACCCGCAAATAAAAATAATTTTAATCTCTACTTTGAAATGCTGATGGAACTATGACTTTGGGAAGAAAATAACAGCTACTGATACCTGAAGCCTGTCTGTCACCTGCAGATAAATCCTGGAGTTGTTAGGAACTGGCTTAGTGCGCATGTCATGGAGTCCTGTTGACTCCTGTTGGGCACCAAAACAAATGTTGAGACATCACTCTGAGGCCATGGCAGAGGAAGATGAAACAAGACCACATCAGAATTGTCTAAGACACAAAGATAAACATTAGCCAGGGCCTAGTGGTACATGTTTATCATCCCTACTACTTGGGGATGCTGAGGCAGGAAGATCATAAATTCAAGGTTTACCTAGGTAAACAACTGAGATCCTGTTTCAAAATAAAGAGTAAAAGCAGGGCTCAAGATATTGCTCAGTGGTAGAGCACTTGCCTAGCATGTATGAAGATGTAGGTTCAATCTCCAGTGATAAAACAACCACAAGATAACTATGTAACAATAAGATGCTGAATATTATCTTTGCTCAGCTTCTACTGACAATTCATGTGGTGACATATTGTATATTTAATAAAATCAGTCTGGCATATCAGAGAACAGAATCACCCACAGTCCAGCCATGAGGGTCAGAGAGTGGTAACTCATGCCTTTAATCCCATCACTCTGGAGACAGATCTTTTTGTATTTCTGTGAGTTCAAAGCCTAAAAACAGTAGTAGCTCATTCCTTTAATCCTAACTCTAGGATTATGATGCCGAGTTGAACCCGGAAGTGAAACAACAGGGCGGAGAAGATAATTAAGACAGGAGTAGGCAGACATTGAAGTATTCTGTAGGAGTAATGAGCCAGAGAGGTAGCACATACCATTAGTTTCAGCACTTGGGAGGCAGAGGCAGAAGGTGGATCTCTGTGAATTTGAGGGCAGCCTAGTCTACAAAGCAAGTTCCAGGACAGAAAGGACTGTTACACAGAAAACCCTGTCTCAAAAAACAAAACAAAACAAATAACAAAGGCCAGAGAGATATCTCTGTCCTCTGATATTCCAGGATGATTTTATTAAATATAAAATCTATCACCACAAATTCAGTTGACATGTACATACCAAATTGTCCAAGGATTAAAGGATTGCTCAGCATCTTGAACATTAAATTTTCTGACTGATGTGATGAATAGTTAAGGGCCTGGGGCTGCACAGAGCTTTGTAAGGGAAGTATTTCTTGATTCACCAATCTCTATGATGTAAGACCCATGGCTGTCATTTCTTTGCCCTTGATTCCACCAGACAAGGGTGAAATAAGGGTGTGAATGTAGCTGTGTAGAACCCAGAGCTTTTGTCGCCTCAGAATAAATAAGAAGCAGGGTTAAATTGTCACCTTCATTCTTTGGAGATGATAGGGACTGAAAAATGAACTTAACTGGAGTTTCTAATTGTTAGTTGTCTTTGAAGCTTCCTCAGCTACTTTATTGAGTCAGTAGACACACACACTTGCTCTGTGGAGTGGGGCTGTGACCTCCTCTGGGCTGATTATGCCTTAAGTTGCTTCCATTTCTGAGAACTTACTTCATCCACACTCTGTGCTAAATATCTGGCAAGATTTCTCTTAAAGAAACTGAGGTATCTAGCAACAGGAAGTGGAGGTGATGGGACTCTCGTGTTAATTTGTATTTGCTCAATGTTACAGACACCCCGTTCTTGACCAAAGACTAAATTTAGTGGAAGCCAAGTTGTGGAATCCTTGCTCTCACATTAATTGTGACCTTGGCCTCTTATTTTGGCTGAACAATCAGACTGTTATGTCTCAGCATTACTCCTGAAAACCTGGACACCTGAATTGAAGGTGGCCTTGATTGTGGGCAAGTAAGTGACTCTTGGACAGTAGAAGTTTTTACATCTCAGCACAGGGATGTCTAACACTACAGGGGACAGAATTCTGAGTAGATAGGGCTGCTCTCACTTCCTTCCTGTCTTTGATTCACTCTGAAGATCCATCCATGGACTGCTCTGATCTTGATGCTGAAGGCTACCTCGGTTGGGAATTTGTGACTGTATTTGGCCTAATGTCTACTGAGTGTGCCTAAATAAAGGGGCCTGCCTTTCTATGACTCAGAGCCTGCAGACATAACCATGTGACAGATACACTGCCCAATCAGCTTTGGGAGTTTCTCTTGATTGGCATCTCTCATTTCTGGGGTCCTTGATGCCCATTCATAATATCTCTTGTCGGCCAAATCTCTGAAACTCTCCTGCATTGATTACTGTGAACCATGGACTCCTTAGGTGTATCTTTTCACCTGCTCTGGAAATGTCATGATCTCTGAAACATTCTTTTTTTATTCCTACTTTTGTTATTTTTAGTTTTCTGCCTTAAGAAGGCTTTGATGTCCCAAGCTGTCCACAGCATGGCCTCTGTAGAAATGACCACTTATCACTGTCAATAACAGTGGCTCTTCTAGACTTTGGAACTTCAGCACCAAAGACCCTGTAACAGTGGGTGTCATTGGTTGATATCTATCTTGTGATGGACTATAGTCTGACTCCAGAGTCTATATTGGACAGCAAATGTGAATGTTCCTCTGCATGTCCTTTTTTTCCAGCCTTCTAGCTTTCAATATGCTTGAAGATTCTTCTGAGACTGGATTTGTACAAAGACCTGGGGACAATGCCTTCATTTCCCTTATTTTTTGCTATTGTGTCCCTTGCTTTTCTGTTTGAAAGCTCACTGTGGAAGCTGTTGCTTATACAGAATTGCCTCTATTTTAATGAAGATTCAGAGCTTGTGGCTTTGCCTGGAGAAGACTGATGCATGGCCCCTCCTTCCCTTTCTCTCTCTTCCTCTTCTTTCTTTTGAGCATAGACCACTCCCAGCTCAATGGTAATTACAGGACACCATGTGCTCTGCCCTCCCACTCAGTACTTCTTGTGTGACATCACAGTCCTCTTTTTAAAACTTCCATTTGGCTTTATAGAAGTTGACTAAGAGACCCTTTAAAAATATTATTTTATGTATGTGAGTGTTTAGCTTGAATGTATGTCTGTGTACAGCTTGCATGCCTGGTGCTCATGGAGGTCAAAGAAGGCATTGGGTCCCCTGGAACTGAAGCTATGTATGGTTGTGAGCTGCCCCTTGGGTGCTGGAAATTGAACTCGGGTCCTCAGGAAGAGCAGCCAGTGGGAACCTTTTGAGTCATTGCTCCAGCTCCTGGATTTAAGTCTTTTTTTTTTTTCCTTCTTTATTTTGTATTTATCAAAAAAACAGTAAAATGAATTTAAAATGCAAAAAAGTTAGCAGTAACTATAAAGAGGATAAGAATCATAAGCATGGCTTATCAAGGGTGGTAATGCAAATAAGATTGCTACACATATATTTACTTTGTGTTCAGCTTTCCCTCTGAATTTTTTTTTCCATCCCTGTATATCCTTATTCAAGGTCCCTTTCCCCTCCCACCACATCTGGTCATTTTTCTTCTCTGCAACTCCCCATCCCCTCCCTGGGCAGAGAGCAGACAGTCCTATGGTCCCACTGACCCAATAATGCTTGGATCAGTCTTCACTCCTGGCCAAATCAAGTTTTGTCCCCCCTCCCTCAAGAGTAAGTCAGGTGTTCCTATAGTTGATAAGGGATCCGAAGGGTCAGTCCAAGGTGTTTCAGATCCCAAGCTGTTCAGTGGTTGTGGTTTGCAGCTTGGGCATGCTTGGCTTTTTTCTTGTTTGTTTGTTTAGAGACCACTAGTGAGTGAGTACATCCCCTGCTTATCTCTCTGAGATTGTGATAACTCGCTCAGGAGGATATTCTCCAAATCCAACTGGATTTAAGTCTTAAAGACATGTTTCATCTCATTCTTATCATTCCAAATTATTTCATCTTAAAGGATTTATTCACTTTTACTTTATATGCATGAGTATTTTGTCTTCATGCATGTTTGTGTACCATATGTATACCTAACGCTTGTGGAGGTCAGAAAAGGACATTGTGTCCCCTGGTACTGGGGTTAGGGACAGTTTCAGTGCTGGGATTCAAGCCTGGTTTTCCAGAAGAACAATAAATACTTTTAACTACTAAACATTGCTCCAGCCCACAGATAGTTTTTTTTTTTTTTTTTTTTTTTTTTAATGGCACCGATTAAAAAAAAAATCACAAAGCAAATGTTTGTGGTCTAGTAGCATACTATTTTCAGGCTGGAGAGGGAGCAACTGAAGTGGAGACACAAGAGGATGTGGTGCCCCGAGCTGTGGTTTTGAAAAAGCTTTTTACTAACCACTCCCTAAAATTACCTTTCCTGCCATCCAGTTCTCTGGCACCTGAAAGCTTATTTATCTGGGTGGTCTCACTGCTTTAAGTTAGGCACTATTTCTAGAAATGAAACCTTTATATCAGTTATCAGTGCCTAACAAAGCACTAAGAAACTTGCTGGCTGAAAATAGTCGTTTACTATTTATACTCCTCTGGAGCATCTTGGGGAGGGCTTAGCTGCACTCTCTCTGCTCTGTACAGCAGGGGCTGTGCCCACATTTGCCTTTGCAGTTAGTTGGCAACTCAGCTGGTCCTCAGTGACCCACTGGTATTGCTTGGCTGTTAGTGGGAATGATGGGGGTCACAAGATCACATTTTCAGTGTTGGCTTCTTTCCTTGACAGCTAGGTACCCAGGCCTAATATACATGCACTTTTCATTTTAAAATGACATTTTATTTATTTATTCTGTGTATGGGAACCTGCATGCCACATGTGTAGATGTCAGAGGCCAGCGTTTGAAGTCAGTGCTCTCCTACCCGTGTGGGTCCTGGAGAACAAACTTGGGTCATCCAGCCTGATGACAAGTGGCTTTAGCCCAACCCTAACCCCCCCAACCTCCATGCACTTTGTAAAAGCTGCTGCTTCCCTTGTTTGCAAATGTTCCACTTGCCTGAGCTAATTGCAGAGCCAAGCTGAGCACACACATGTGCACACTAACACACATCTTGTCTAATAGTTTCTCTATAAGCAAATTTGAGGAGAAAGAAGGAAGAAAAAAAGCTGTTCTTTTTGTTTACTTGAGAAGAGGAGAGGAGGCCCCAGGGCTAATGGTCATTCTCTACCCATCTCCCTTTCTCCCCTCGTAACCCTGCATGGGTTGCAGCTTGTCTCTGCCTTTCTTTGCCACACATTTCATTCTCCATTTTACATTACCAACCACGTGTTTCCCCAGAGTCAGCAAATAATGATGTCCTTCTGAGCCTTCCTGCGTTATGACTTCCACGTGATTGCTTGTGCGTCTCTAATTCACTATTGGCAAATGGAACAGAACAGGATGACTACAATTATTGAGTTGTGGTGCCAGTTTATGTACATTTTGAAATTTTCTTGCTAATCCAATTACTCCAAGGTGCTTTTGCCGGCTGAAATATCTCTATGATAGTCTAATTTAGCCAAAGCTGTGACTCTGAAAATCAGGTTCAGTCCATCTGAGTTTCTAGCCATTTGTTATAGTAGCCAAGCCAGGAGAGGCATATTAACAAAAACATTTATAAAAGAGGGAGAGATGTTTTTCTGGTATTTAATAATGTTTATTTATTTATTTTCATTCCACATAGTTACCTAAGAATGACTAGTGGTAGCAAACACATTAGAGGGCTACAATTTCATTGTGTCTCTGAGCGGTCCAAGTTAATTGACAGGGGAAATAGTATATTCAGAAGGGAAAAAAACATCTTGGTCAACATTATGGATTCCATGTACCAAAGTGATCTGGAATAACCCTGGCCATGTTTTGTTTTCTATATAACAATTCTGTGGCCTCGAAGAGAATATTGAGGAAGCCATTTCTGACAGAGCTCAGAGAACACCACATTTAATTTGGGGCTTGTGTTTCTTAATTTTGGGTTTTTGAACCTTAGTTTTTAATTTTTTGACAATATTCTGAGAGAGAGAGAAAGGGAGGCAAGGAGAGAAGATGGGAGGGGAAGTGGAGGGAGGAGAAGGAGGGGAGGAGAGGGAACGGGAGGGGAAGGAGGAGAGAGAGGGAGATGTTTCTGGGCTCAAAAAGCTGAACTAGTAATACTTATGCTTCTCAGTCTGAATCCGGGCTAGTTTCTTCTCACTCCAATTAAGGACACGTGAAACCCGTTGTTCCAATCCCTGTTGCTGTTTTAAAATAAACTCACACAAAGCATCTTGAGGTAGAAAGGTTTATTTGGCTCACCAGTTTATTTGGCTCACCGTTCCCAATTACAGGCCATCACTAAGGAGAAGGCTAACACAGCAGGTCACATCACAGGCACAGGTCAAGAGCAGAGAAATGGATGCTAAGTGCTCATCTGAGCAGTTCAGAACACCTTGCCTAAGAACTGGAGCCTCCTACAGTAGGTTGGATCTTCACCAGTTACCTTAATGAAGACAATCCCCCACAGTCAAGCAGGCCCACCCACTGTAGACATCATTCATAAGCACTCTCTTTACAGGTGATTCTAGGTGGTGGTTAAGTGTCAACGAAGCTAGTCATCACACCAGTTGTACACTGAGAAGCTTGGACCCTACCCTGAGAGTTTCTGAGGTCTCACTCAGCAGGACCTGTGAACATGCATTATATATAACACATTCTCAGGGGAATCAATTTGCTGCTTGCTGGCCTGGGAACTGTATCATGAGGACCTCTACTACAGTACTATTAGTGTGGACACATCAAGGTATATATAGGGACCGAGCAGTGCCCACCCTGAATTTTTGAAACTAAATATGTTTTGGATTTAAGGTATCTTTCAGTTTTGGGAATATTTGAAGATACATAATTATAAATCTTGAGGAAAAAAACCCAGTTTAAACACAAAAATGTAATTTATTTTCATGCTTCTATAGTAGATTACAGATGATCTTATGCAATATTTTGTAATAATTTGGTGTCCTTTGCCTATAACCCACTATGAGGCTAGATGAGAAATTTTTGACTTGTGCTATCTTGTCAATTCTGAGAATATTTCAAATGTTTGGGACATTTAAGATTTTAGAATTAGGTCTTTTTAATCCGCTAACAGGACAGTAAATTAAAATGAAATTTACTCAATTGTAAAATAAATGAAAAGCAATGAATCACTTGAAAAATGCTCCCATGCCTTAGTCCTTCACAGTTTGTTTACATGTATATTATATATGTTTATGTATATAAATCAATATATGTATGTATGTGAGTGTGGACATCACATCACCTGGGTTCTCACATACCACTTCTATTGTCTGTTTTCTGTGTTGGTCCAGCACCTTAGTTAGAAAATTTCGTAGCCAGAAACCTCTAGCATGAGAAATCTTTTCTTTCTCAAATATTCCTCTTATCTATGTCTAAACTGTACACCAAACCTCAACAGAATCAGATTTCAGATTACTTGAACAATACTGTCTCATCATGCTATTCATTTGTAAGTTCTCCTGGGTTAGTTTTAGTATTTAGAGGCATTTCCATTGAAAAAATGCTCTCCATAGACTCCACAGGGTGAATAGTTTGTTCTGTGAAAAGTCACACTCACGGAAAATGTCCCATACTCAAAGGATGCATCGGTGAATTATTCATGAATAGAATTAAAGGAATATTTGAATATCTAGTTTTCTTATTAAATAGTATCTCTTATTTAAATGCAGTTTAGTGGGTCAATCCTCATCTTCTGGTACCATATATTCTTTTCATAAAAGACATCTTTTTATGGTTCCTCTGTGATTAAATTTTAAAGAAACCCCTCCTACAATGTAACCAGTTTAGATTGTAGGTAGAATCCACCCTCTAGTGGCCAAATGCAACATGAAAAAGTCGGAAGAGTAAAAGAAAGGAGGGGTTGCTTATGTTTCTTTTTTGCATATGACTAGATTGTAACCTAGTTCTGAAGGCAATCATAAGAGAAGTCTTTTCAGGTTAATGTTTACGTCAACATATTGCTAGACAATTTTCAAGAGGACAGTCAAGTTTCAGATGAATCATCGTTACATATGCTGCAGGATCACTAGAGAGCTCACATGACTTTTAATGCTCTTTGTAACCACAGCTGTGACATCCACAAGTCATCAGCTGTGTCATCGACAACGTGTTCTTTGTCATTGCATGTGTTTTGGAAGGAGACTTCTGCTTGCTACTAGAGATAGAATGCTGGTTTGCTCCAATTCAATGCTACTAGCATTTTCCCTTCTAATATCATTTATGATTGATACACTCAATCTAGAGAAACTTCTGGGTTTTAAACAAAATTTCTCTGCAGATTGAGTAGTATAATTCTTGTTTTAAAAAGCATTTTCTTCATTAGTAATCCCTCATGGTGTCTGAATAAGACTTGTCCTTCCCTTTATAGACTCTCATTCCTCTCTTAAAAAGTCCAGATTAAAATCAGACTTTTTTGTTATTCTCTGTTATCTCATTGTCCAACCAAGGGTTAGCCACATGATGTGGTCATCATCTCCCTTATCATGGAAAGCAGTATTTAAATTTGTCATTTGTAATATCAAGAAAGTGGGGATGGTAATATCCATTGTCAGTTTTGGAAAATATTTTTTTCAGGCATTTTAATGTATATTTGTTCAAACCAGACATATGCAAGAAAGAACTCTTCTGTGTTTATGAATGAACAGGTTACTCTGACCTATGCTTTTATTTTTTTAGCAAATTTAATTCACCTCATTTGACCAGACATCATTTCTATTTACTAATCTGTGTCCTAAGCAGCATAAAATGAACCCTTATAAAGAGAAAATACAGAATGTGGAGCCTGGGATTGAGCAATGGGTCAAAATTCTACTTCCAAGTGGGAAATGAGATTCACTTTTGGAGGTTACTCTCAGGAGATGAGGCTGTAGAAAGTCAAAGATGAACAGCATATCTTATATTGGAAAACTCCTGGCCTTTGAGCTGAAGGTAGAAAGCTGGGCCAAGCAGCCAGGTACTATGGAGTGCTAAGCTGGTACTGTTTATTTTTTTTTCAGTGAAGTTGTGTGTGTGTGTGTGTGTGTGTGTGTGTGTGTGTGTGCGCACATGGGCTGCCTATGTAATGTGATATTTTAGGGTAATGCTATCTTTCAGCATCTAGATACTCAGAGCCTTTGTAGTGTGAGTGAACCTGGTGCTCATCTCCGAAGTCTAGGTTGTCTGTTTAGATAACACTTGTACCTTGGGCTACATGACCATATCATAAATGGATCAGGTGCTTATTGTGTGGCAGACGCTGTACTATGCACACCCCTTGTGTCTGAGCCTCATGAACAGGGTCAAGTGCATGTCCTCTTGATGATGGGACAGGAGCCTCCTCCTTTTACATATGTCCTTTGTTGTTGCAGATTCCCATGAGTCACCTTGGTGGAAGATGTCACTTATTGGAACTAAGCTGTAGTCACATACTGGGTGGCCTAGAGGACCTCACATGTAAACACTTAGTGTAGACTTAAAAAATATCTAACAATGAGAAAATGATATCAAGTACTATTTTGTTCACAAAGGATAATTAAGAATTCTACAATGTTGAAACATCTCTTTAACTCAGAACTTCGCCTTGACTCTTCAGGTGACCCTCCAGGGACAGAGCTCAAGGGCATTATACCAGGAGGTGATGCAGATCTTTAGGAACTCTGATATTTCTGGGAGGGACCCTGCTCTGTGCCTGCTCTAATTTCATCATATTCTGTTCTACTTTATTATCCTGGACTTTTATACCTCTATCTTTTGTTTCTTGATTTCAAGTTTACCTCTCTGGGTCCTACCCCCCCCCAATTCCTATATATCCCCCCCTTTTCTGGTCCTCCTCCATCTCTGCCTTCTTGTTTTTACACATTACTTATTTTTTTTTATTAGTGTATGTGCACACATGTGTGCATGATGCTCATGGGTACACATGCCATGGCATATTTGGAGGTCAGAGGAAGGTGCCTACCTACGGAGCCATCTTGCCAGCCCTACATATCTTATAAGCTGTAGCAGAATCCGTTTTTTTAGTATCAACTTCACTGTTTGGCAACAGAATTCGAATTCAGCAAATACTCATGACAACAAGCTCATTATTTTCCTCACATCGTTTGTTTTTCTGAGAGAAACTGTCAGTCCCTTTTGCTCACTTAAGGTTGGCTTCTAGAAAGTGCTTTTCATTCCTTCCTGCTCCCTCACTTTCTCCAGCCACTTCCAGCTAATGGATTTGACTGAAAGTTTGTAGAGCAGAAGTTGGCTTCAGGAAACGCCCCTTCTTCCCTTCAGAACATCGTTGCAGAAGTTCAAGATAAGGCAAAGATAAGCCTGGTGTGATCTTCCCACTCTTTACTTTTCATAGTCTACTCATCACCAAGTATTTCTGGTTTACCTTTTAAGTAGCTCTGTGCAATGCACTGGCACCACCTTCATCCTGGCTGGGATCCCTTATCACTGGGGCAGCCTCCCCAGTGGTCCCTCTCCTCCAAAATGTTTGAAGTAATTCTTTGCTCTGTAAAATGAAGGCATCACCCAGAATGCTTTGCCCTGTAAAATAACATCTCTCAGTGCCCCAGGCTCCCTGCCTTAAATGAGTTTCATTTGAAAGTTCACCATCACACCTACTAACATGATGGGGTTATGTCCTTCATGCCTACCTCATAACCACCTGGGGTGAGGTGGAGAGTTTGATCTTCTGGGAACTCGCCTTGACTTGATTCTAAGTCATAGATGTCCCCATCTATGTGCTCAAATTTCAAAGAGGGAAAAACTTAGTGTCCCTTAAAGAAGCCTCCCCACTTATGTCTCACTTACTGAAGGATGACTACAAAGCAAACACAGGTTAAAAAAAAAAATCATTTCAAGCTGCCCTTGCCCTGAAGTCAGGTGGAGCTGGGGTCTGAGCAGCAAGGCTTGGCCTGTTTGGCCTGACCATATGGCTGCTGGGTTTGGATGATCTTGCCAGGTTTCTTTCTTTGAGGCGGCATGAAGCACGAATCGCCCCCCTCTTCCCCCAAGGTGACAGAAATGGATGAGTTTCTGGAATTTGTCACACAATGTGTGAAAGCCATCTGGCTACAACTAGAGCCTTAAGATTTTTGAATTTTTCATAGAGTGACAACATGATGGGCCTGGCGAAGGAAAGAACTAAGGAGTAAACAGTGTGGGCTGCAACCATCTTACACTGGTGTTTAAATGATGTGGAGCTTGTGGGGGAAGGTGAAGAACTGGCTGTGGGAGGTCTTGCTACCCAATGGCTCACACAGGGCTAGGGAGGAGGTGCTGGTAGTGGTGGTGACAGGTGGGTCCCTGGAGCTTACTGGCCAGCCAGGCAACGTTGTCTCAAAAAAACAAAGTGGACAGTCCTGAGGAATGACATCTGAGGTTGAGCTCACACCTCTGCACACATATCCAAACATGAGCACTCTATACAGACATGCACACTCGTGAACACACATGCAAAGAGGTCATTAGAGTTCAATAGGGTCCCAAGGGTGAGGTTGTAATGCAGGTGCTATAGTGGAATACCCTAGCGATGTTCATGGGCAGTGGAAAGGCTGTCTGAGGACATAGCAAGAGGTGGCCACCTGCCAGCCAAGGACAGATCAACCTGATGTCCTTGACTTTGGATTTGTTTTCTACAGAACTGTGAGAATTAAGTTTCTGTTATTTAACTGATTCAGTCCTGTTGTTTTGTTACAGCTGCCCTAGCAGATATACACACTGGACTATATATTTTGGGTTAATATGGGGAAGTAGGAAGAGAATATAGGATTTAGCCTATGACCTTGGTCAACTTCTTTACCTTTAATTTCTCTTCTATAAATTGGGAATAGTTATGCCCTTTTGGTTTTGTTGTTTTGTTTTGGTGGGACAAGGTTTCATTAGGCTTATGTTGGCCTTGAACTCAGTGTGTAGCTGAGGATGACTTTGGACTTCTCATCCTCCTGCTTCTGCCTGGCCAGTGCTGGGATTATAGGTGCGCACTATCATGGCTGGTTCATGTGTTGGTGTAGATGGAACCTGGGGCTTTGTGCATGCTGGGCAAAACACTCTGAGCTACATATTTTTTTTCTGCTTTTGATAAAGATTCAACAACAGAGTACAAAGTACCTGTCTTAATTACTATTCTATTGCTGTGAAGAGACACCATGACCAAGGCAGGTTATAACATGAAGGCATTTAATTGGGGCTTGCTTGTCGTTTGGGAGGGTTAGTTTATGACTGTCATGGCAGGGAATGTGGTGGCAGGCAGGTATGACACTGGAGCAGGAGCTGAGAATTTATATTCTATCCTCAGGCGAGAGAGATCGGAGAAGAGAAACTGGGTCTGGTGTGGGCTCTTGAAGACTCAAAGCCCATCCCCAGTGACACACCTCCTCTAAGAAGGCCACACCTCCTTATCCTTTCTAAACAGTGCACCTGCTGGGGACCAAACCTTGAAATGCATGAGCCTATGTGGCCATTCTCATGTAAACCACCACAGGACCAGATACCAAAGCCAGCAGCACTCACTTTGCTACTGGGCATTTAGAACCTTGTAGGTAGAGAACTTGCTATGTAGCTTTGTGTCTGGGCACCTGGGACTCCTCGAATGTCATAGGTACATTCGAGGTGTCTGGAGCATTTTGGATCCAGTAAAACTGTTCTGATTTAGTAGATCTACTATCCAAGAAACTGTTGGCATGGCTATGAAGACTGAGTTACAGCCTCAGCCTTCTGCTCTAGTAGATGAGGAAGTGTGAAGAACTCAGACAGTTCCAGATCATCAGATGGAGATCGGCTGAGTCTAGAGTAGACTTCACATTGCAAGGCTGGGGTAACGGTTCAGTTGGGAAAGCGCTGGCTGCACATACTTGAGGACCTGAGTTCAGATCCCCAGAACCCATGGAAAGAACTGAGAACAAGCAAATAAGCAGTGGTTATCTGTGGCCCAGGCATTGAGGAGGTGTGGACAAGGGAAAGACAGGCAGATCTCTGCAGCTCACCAAACATCCAGCCTAGCTGATCTGGTAAGTTCCAGGGTCAACAAGAGACCATGCCCATGGCCCCCACCTCCACACACACACACACACACACACACACACACACACACACACACACACACACACACACACACACACACACACACGCATGCACACCCACTCCTAGTGGCCTGCTTCATCACTCTCTGCTTCATTCTCCTGAGACAGGGTCTTTCATTGAGCCTGGAGCTAGGCTGGGGGTCAACAAGCCTCAGTGAGCCTCCTACCTCTCTGCCCCTGTGCTGAGGTCACACACACACACTGTGTTGCCACATTGGACTTTCTTTAAGTGTGGATGTAGGATCCGAACTCAGTTCCCTATGCTTGTGCAGCAAGTGCCCTTATTCACAGAACCATCTCTCCAGCCTCTTCTATTGTTTTATTTTATTATTATTATTATTTTAATTCCTTGGACTAGCCAAAGGTCTAAAACCCTGGGCTTACTGCCTGGGCTAATTTGTTTGCCTGAATTAATTATCAGCAGGGGGTGGCCGCCTCATTTCCCAGCGCTCTTCTCTTTTAGAAGGAATGTCTTTTAATTCAAGCAATACAACCATGGGCTCTTTGGCAACTAGTGTAAAGGGTGCCTTGACATTTCTGTAAAGGCATTTAAATGTTACTGTCTCTGGAGAAACAATTTTAGAATATGAAACCTTTACCCCTACCCCCACCCAGGCAAGCAAGAAAAACATCACCAGCTTAATTATATCTGTAAAATAACTTCCACGTTTGCTTTTCATGATGCTACTGGAAAGATAATGGTGCTATTTGCAAATTACAAAATAATTATGGATAATTTGATGAAACTTGCTTTGGATTTTTGTCAGTGGAAATGACACCTTACTTCAGAGAAGGGTACGTGTAGAGCCATTTATTATCCTTCCTGAATGGTAGAAGATCTGCTGGGAGAGCCAACAGCTGGAGCACTATTACCCAGGACAGCCTCACATGGGCATATAAAGGTCCTTTTTGTAGGTGTGGAATTGAACCTAGGGCTGAATGCATGCCAAGCAAGCAATCTGCAACTCAGCTATATCCATAGCCTCATAAATTGTTCTTATAATTAGAAAAAGGAGCCCAAAGATACTTAATTTTTTTTGTGTGTGTATGTGTGCATGCGTGTGCATGTGTACACATGTGTACATGAGTGTGGAGGCCAATTGTGTTGTCCCTCAGGCACTGTCTGTTTTTTTTTTTTTTTTTTTTTTTAAAAGACAAAGCATCTTAGTTATGGTTACCATTGCTGTGATGAAACCCATGACCAAAAGCAAGCTGAAGAGGAAAGGGATTATTTGGTTTATGCTTCCATATCACTGCTCACCACTGAAGGAAGTCAGGACAGGAATTCAAACAGGGCAGGAACCTGGAGATAGGGACAGATGCAGAGACCATGGAGGGGTACTGCTTACTGACTTGTTCTTCATGGCTTACTCTGCCTGCTTTCTTATAAAACCCAGGACCAACAGCCCAGGGATGACACCACACACAATATGGGTCCTCCCATATCAATTACTAATTAAGAAAATGTTCTATAGGTTTGCCTACATCCTGATTTTTTTTTTAAGTACAGCTTCCATTTTATTTTTCCAAGATGTTTTTTCTTTTGTTCTTATGAAGCCTTCTCTTTACAGGGGTTTTGTTGAAGGCTGAGATGTAGCACCACCAAGTCTAAATTGTGGTGGGCGTATTTGGTCCTCCTGAGATCAATTCCTGGCTACCTTGTTATAAATGACACAGCTCATACAATAATGTAGCTTGACATAGATTGGGAGGCACAGAAGCTTCAAAGACACTTGCTTTGGCTATGTCTCTGACAGCAGCATCCTCTACAATGTTCCAAATGATCAACTTCTTAATAGCCTTGTCCTTGGGCACGCACCAGGCACAGTTTATGCAGCAAATTGGCTGTGTGTGGCTGAGGCTCTCTTTGGCTCTATTTCTTCCTTTTTGGTCATCTTGGAGCCCAGATTCCAAAAAGCCTACAGCCTGATCTCAGGGAGGCATTTTTGTCAATCAAAGTTCCCTCCTGTCACATGCATATAGCTTGTGTCAAGTCAACAGAGAACTAGCCAGCACACAGGGTCTCTCACTGGCCTGGAATGTGCCCAGTAGGCCAGGCTAGCTGGCCCACAAGCTGCAGAGATCCATGTCTTTACCTCCTTAGCACTGGGTTTATGACTGTGTGACACCATGTCTGACTCTTGATTTTTTTTCTTAATGTGAGTTCTGGGGAGTAAGCCCAGGTTCTTGTGTTTACAAGGCAAACAATTTACATGGAGCTATCTCCTTTGCTTATAGTTCATTATATGGAAAGTATTTATTCTGATTGTAATCATACAACATGCAGTCTACATCCTTAACATGATTTTAAAGGTATATTGCAGAAGTGCATGCTGACTGCACACCAGTCTCTGCACCTTACACCACACATTGCTCAGCAGCTCCCAGTTTTCCTTTCTCACTCCCTTGGAAATCTCCTTTCTATATTTTGCTTCTGTGAGTTTGACCTCTTGCTGTAGGACTGTGCAGATTGTCCTTCTGTTACACAGCATAATGTCTAGATGGTTCATGTTGTAGCTGGTGATAAGATTTCCTTCTTCTTATATCTCAAATAGCATTCTGCTGTGTGGACATAGCACATTTCCTTTAGTCATTCAGCTGTTGGTGGATGGTTAGGTTGTTGCCATCTTTTGGGTATAGTGTTGCCATGGATGGAAGAGTGCTAATATTTCCCTGAGATTCTGCTGTGAACTCTAATGGATAAATACACAGAAAACAGGATAGCCTAATCATATAGCATTTCTATTTTTAACCTTTTAAGAAGCTGCATATTTATTTCCATCCAGCTGTACCATGTCATGTTCTTACTAACACTGCACCCCCAGTTCTGTGAAAGTTAAGTTTAATGGTTAGCTTAATGCAATCTAGACTCACCTATGAAGAAAGTCTTAGTCAAAGACTGTCTAAGTCAGGCTAGCCAGTGAGCATCTTGATCACATCAACTGAAGTGTGAAGACCTGCCTACCCTGGGTGGTACCATTCCCTAGAAAGGGGATTCTGGGTTGTTTAAAAATGGAGAAAGTAAGCTTAGTCCTAGCATGTATACATTAATTTATTGCTCTTTTTCTTTTCTGTAGGTTTTACTAGATTCTTTGAGTTCCTACCTCCATAATTTCCAGGCAATGATAAATTCTGTCCTTGAATCATGAGCCAAATAAATCCTTTCTCTCTTAAGTTGTTTTTATCTGGCATTTTATTACAGCAACAGGAAAGGGAATTTATGGGTTCCAGTTTCTCATCATTTTTAACAATTCTTGTAATTCTCTGTTGTTTTTCTTTCACAGATGGTCATCCTAATAGGTGTGATGTGGTTTCTCAATGTAGTTTTAATTTTTAACTCCCTGATCATTAGGGATGTTGATGATCTTTTCACATATCTGTCCATCATTTCTAGTGTCTTATACCACACCCCAAAATTATATCATCTTTAAAAAAATAAATGATTTAACGTATGTTGTTAAACTATAAAACTATTTGAAGAAAACAGCTAGGAAATCCTTCCTAGTTCTTGGCAATGATTTCTGGAATATGATACCTAAAAGCATAGGCCATGATGGTATTGGCTTATTCTATAAAGAGTCAGATTGTAACTATTTATTGTTGGCAAGCTATTGAGTTTCTGCTGTAACAGTTGAAACAGGTACAAACAACACGTATATAGATGGATGTGGTAGCATCTCAGTAAGGCTTTATTTGCCCAAACAGCCTGGGATGGATTCTGCTTATAGGCTATTGCATGCTGAAAACTTTTTATGTAAGACTTTCTTGCCTGGGTACTGTTGGATGCTGAGCCAGCTCTTCTCAGTTGATGCCAGAAACAACACCCCAACCTGTCATGATAACAAAATGTCAAATGTCCTCGAGGGGACAAAATCACTATTAGTTGTGATCCTGTTATCTACTTGGCTGAGATAACCTGATAAAGACTCCCAGGAGATGCTTTCCTAAGATTACAAAGAATAGGATAAGGAAGAAGAGTCCATGGTGTATTTGTCTTAGGTAGGTCAAGGTTGCCTCAAAGGGACCATATCACCACCTAAATTTGGAAAGTGCTTCAAAAATAACTGCGATGGTAACACAGTTGCAAAGTGCTCTATTAATAATGCAAATATGAGCTTAACCTACTTTTGTGATAGGCACAAGGAACAGCATTGGACGAATGGAGCTCTCTGAGTCCCAGAGTCTTCTCTGTGTAGGAAACCCTGGGATACAGGGTGGGGACAAGCAGCAATTCCAGTTCCATTGGGCAAAGGTTTATTTTCTTTTTCTGCTTATCTGAATTCAGAACAAACACAGGCAGAGGGAATTTTGAAAGCACTCACATGGTTCTCATTGTTTGGACAGGGCTAGACAAAAATGGCCTGGTTTCATAGCAAATTGGCAATAACACATGCTTTTGAAAGTTGGAAGCAACATAATTTCTCATCTCAGAGAATAGCGTCTTCTTGTCTCGTAGAGTAAACACCTGTTTTGCAAAATAGAAGCATAAAAGCTGTTTTTATAAAAATTGTTGGGCTTTTTTTCACCGTTCCTATTCTTCTCCAGTAATTAAAAAATTAGGTACAATTTGAAATCATATAACGTATAGATTTGTGTTTTTAAACAAACAAGTAAATAATGGTAAAACAAGCTCACATCTCAACAGGGACTTCAATTCAGTCTCTTTGAGTTCATTTTCTCTTTGGACTAGAGGTAAAAGGAAAGCTTCCTTCTTAACATTTTCTTCAGATAAAATAAGTGCATTTCTCTTACTAACAAGGAGAAATAGTGTGGAAATTGTCCTTGAAAGGAGCAGTCTGTCACCATGTGCTGGAAATGCTGCCACTCTCAATAGCCAGAGCTGATACATTTGGTGTCTGACTTTTCCAATGCCAAAAGCCTTGGAACCATAAGGGTGAGGCCAGTAGGTGGCTAAGTGGACCATTTCTTCTTTTCTTGGGGCTATGAAAAAAACATGTGAAGAACTGTGCTTCTCAACAGTTCATATTTCCATGTACCCCCAAGAACGTGGCCCCTGAAGTCCCTCTTGCCTCGCCCCATAGCCTGGCCCTGAATATTGGTTATCTTTGCAGATCAGCAGAATGCAGGATTTTCTGGGCTGCATCTGACAACAGCTTTTTACCTCTGTCTCCCAGGTTACCATGGCCTCTACTGTGAGGAAGAATACAATGAGTGCCTGTCTGCTCCTTGCCTGAATGCTGCCACCTGCAGGGACCTGGTCAATGGCTATGAGTGTGTGTGCCTGGCAGAATACAAAGGTGAGCCATTTCTCATGATTTCTCTGCTTTAAATGACCTCATCACACGGAGTTCTCAACTTAGCACGTAAGTTCCTAATTGGAGCATGGATTTGTTTATAATCAAAACCAAATCCTGAGGCTGGGGTGGTGGATGGGTCCCCAGAGGCCCATTTGTAAGCCTCAGACTCTCTTCTGATAAGCCGAGAAAGCTGCCTCCTGCCTTTTTCTTTTTCTTACCCGCATCTCTGTTGAACACATATAAGGATAGACACCGAATGGGCTGTTAATGTATGCTGGCAGAGACAGGTCAAAGGTAAGCCAACATGTCTGCACTTACGGCTTTGAGGAAGGGGATGCTTTGGGTTGTCAGTGAGTATCTCATTCCAAAAGAAGCAGCAGATACGCTGAACATAAAGACCTGGCTGGCTTTAGTTGCATCCAGAACCCTCACTTTCTTGCTAGGAGCAAGAAAGAAGAAAGTATGCTGTTCTCTGTGGCTTGTTGGGTAAAACCAGTATACCCTTGGTAGGGCAGGAGGGGGATGCTCATGTACTGGCATAGATGTGAATCTTATTAAACAAGTCAGTCGGGAGGCAAATGTTAGTTCATCTGATTGGCTGCCTGTTAATGTCACTCTGGGAAAACAGCTGACATTGATGTGATAGTTATAGTGTAGGGATCACGTTCTAAGCATGCACGTGCACCAACTCATTGAATCCCACTGGCAGCCTTGCAAGGCAGATGGAAATGTTACCCTAAAGCCATTCTCCCTGCCTTTACCTTGGCTTCTAGCCATGGTGTATGAATGCTGTGGTTCTATCTAAGCCCAGATGCTCAAGTGTGAGAGCCACAGCTCATGGCAGCTGCACCATGAACACCGCTTGCTAGCCGTTGCACAGTTCCCTAAGCCAGAACACCAGGACTGGCTTCAGATTTTTGAAATACTTTTGTGGCCCTATTTATATCCTTTTCCCCTTAACCTTTCAACTCTCTCACTTGATATCCTCCATCTGCCTCTTCCTGCTTCTCTTTCATGGGCCCTCCTCCTCCTTGTGTTCTTTCTGGAAAGCTTCACGTACTGACACACAGACTCAGTGAGGGCTCTCGATGCAACTAAAGCCAGCCAGGTCTTTATGTTCAGCGTATCTGCTGCTTCTTTTGGAATGAGATACTCACTGACAACCCAAAGCATCCCCTTCCTCAAAGCCGTAAGGGCAGACATGTTGGCTTATCTTTATGGCTTTTCAGCTTGGGGCCTGTCAGAGCATGGAGAAAGAGGGAATCCATTTTGATTCTCGAAAGAATAAAGAAACAATGACACTAGAGGTTTAATTGGCTCGACTTAATTGTGTCACAGGTTGGCTGAGCCTGGATGGAGCCCTCAAATGGATGCTGCCCAGTGATACTTACAGAGCTTTCCAGATCCTTCAGTAACAGAGTTGGTACAGGCACTAGGCTCCAATCAACTAAAACTACATTCTTTAGCTTGTGGAGCAGGTCTCGTCTTTATAATTAGCAAAATCACTAAGCAGATCTATCCTGAATATGTATATTCTTCTATCTTTGACCTTTAGCCTACTCTGGCCTTACTAAGCCAGTTGCATTTAAAGGCCTATCAATGTCCTTGAAACTTCAAAGGTTGTGATGTTAACTTTTCCCATGTAGCTTCCGTACATTCTCGGTGTTTTTCTAAAATCACAGCATTCCTCAGAAGTCCTGTATCAAATCCCTCATTTCAAACACATACCTGGCTCTGCCTCTATAGTGTAAAGAAAATTATTATGTGTAAAATCTTCAAATATACCCAATCTTTCTCCCCCATGTCCCCTCCTCTGCCATGAGCCATGGCTCTCAGAGTTAGCCCACATTGGCTGCTTCCAGCAGATCCACTAAAGATTGCTGTACCTTAACTTTCCAGTTTTTAATTCTAGGCTTAAATTTTGGATTTCTGGCACATTCTCAGGCATGCCTTTGCAAACTCCTCCCTGTAAGCATATATGAAATGACAGCTGCTAGACCCTTATTCTGTCCCAGGTTAGCTGGCCATGCTCATTCTCCTCAAGTTCGATGCTTCCCTGTGTGCTCTGAGTTAGGAGCTTCTGTCTGTCTGACAAGTTCCTCCTAGTTAACTAACTGCTTGCACATCTGCAGTATTGAATATTTCCTTTATTGTATAAATAAATCCATCTCCTAGTGTAAGACTGTCAGGATTCTAGAAAGAAAGCAGCCAAAGCCCATAGTCAATGTCCTTGATCCTTGGAAGGTTAAAGGTCATATGACGATGAGGTTCTCAAGAGATGCTATAGGAGTTGGGAAGTTCAACTTATAGTCAGAAGTTTTGATTCCAGGGAGAGCCAAGAAATTAAACTGATGGCTGAAGGATGCAAAGGACCCCTGAGTTCATAGAATTGAAGAGTATGCTGTGGATGTACCACACATGCCCTCAGAAGGCAGTCATCTCCTTGTTTCATAGGCACTGGCTGCTCTTTAAGGGAGTTTCATAGTCTGGAGGCCTTTCATCCTTTCTTATGTGGCTGGAAGAGAATGCTTTTATCCTGTTCACACCAGTGAGCCCTGAGAAATCAGACTGAGGCCTCTCTACTCTAGGCTACAAAAGACAGGACTCAGCTGGTTGTCAATCCAGTGTCATTCTTCTGCCTTGATGTCTTCCTCCAGCCCAGGCAAGAGGAGAAGCCCATACCAACTACCCAAAGAAAAAGGAAACCTGACTCTCTAAAGGCTTAAGAGAGGAATTTAAAAAGTGATGTGTCTTACTTAGAATTGAATTTAAATTTAGAGAGTACAAAGGTGGAACCATTTCCTGATAGACACAGACATATGAGGAGATGGAGATCACTGGAGAAAATATGGTTGCTATGGAGAAAAGATCCAAGGGCTCTGAGGGCAGATGTTGTACAGGACCCCAGTGAGAGGAAGAAACCTGGCTTGCAAGTGGGATAGATTCAGAGTGACCAATGAACACAATGTACGAGCTGTGAGGTTCTGGTAGATGTTCTAAGTTCTAGGCTAAACAGAACATTCTTTAAGATTTTGCATGTGTTGTGCAGGTTGCATATGAAACAGAGAGAAGATTGGGAGAATGTGCAGCAAGGCAGCCATATTTGGAATGGTAAAGGACAGGGGAAGATAGTTCACTTGGTAAAGTGCTTACTTTGCAAATATGAGAACCAGAGCCCACATACAAGCAGCAGTGTGGTGGTGCACTTCTGTAATCCTAATGTTGGGCATCAGAGACAGGGGGCTCACTGGGGCTTACAGGCCAGCCAGTCTATCCCATTTGATGAATTCAAGGCTAATGAGAAACTTTATCTCAAATGAGATGGGTGGTATCTCTGAGGCTGGTCTCCACATGCACAAACGTGAACCCCGCACACACCCCAACATGCACACATACATACATAACATGCATACAAACAAGAAATTGCTATATATTTTGATAATTCAAAAACCATGATATCACGTACCCTCTTTGGGAGTGTCCTCAGGAGACTCCTAGATAGTGGAAGAGGAAGAACAGGAGGGATGTGGGAAGACTGATTTAAATGCAGGGAGTGACCCAGATGGGTGGATGAGAGCAATGTGACTATGATAGTTTAATGATGAAGAGAGTCTTAGAATAGGCACAACTGCTATATTAGCTATCTACTACCACACGGAGCCTTACAGTACTCCAATGACTTAGGACATGGCTTTGAATGCATATTAGTTCTGTCAGTCCAAGTATGACTTAAGCGGCGCCATGCCCAGGGTCCCTCAGGCCACTGTTTATGGAACAGCCTGAGCTCTAAGCTAAGGCTGGAATCCAGAAGGATAAGCTCCTGAAGACCCTCCAGGCTAGACAGAATTCACATTCTTCCTTCCAGCTGTAGAATCCATGACAGCTTGCTTCTTCCCTGCTGGTCCAAATTCTCCATGTCAGCAAAGGCCTGGATTGCCTTAATGGCTTCCCTTGTCAGGGTTGTCCCAGATAGAATAAGCGTTCCAATTAAACTGATTAGAAACTTTAAATGTGTCTCAGAAAACTCTCAACTTTCCAAAATGCCCTGGAATAGAAGTTTAATATTCAGAGGAAGGGAATTGCATGGGGCTAATGATCACAGGGGCTAATTGGGGAGGATTTAAATAGCCAAAGTAAAGTTCTACATAATTCTAATCAAGTTTCTATGAGGTGAAGGAATCACACACCCCTGTTAAAGACCTTCTCCCTAGGAACAGATAATGTGTTATTTACCTTTTTTTTGTTGTTGTTGGAGCAAAATACCTCACAATCTCAATTTAGGCTTCACCTTCATAGCTTCATGAGGTGGCCCCTCAGTGCCTTGCAGGAGCTCCAACCCTGTCCTTTATTGCCTGGGGTTCGTGGCTCTCTGGGACTCTGGCCCCAAACTCTGTGACCTCCTTAATCCTGCATTGCCCATGCATTCAGAACCAGTACCATGCAGTTGATGTGAATGGTGCTGTCAGTTTAGAATGAAGCCTACCCTCTTTAGACCACAGTTACATACATATCGTACCTGGCCAGTGGGTTTTGATCAGGGGACCTTTTCTTCAATGGTAGTCACAGATTAGCTAATGTCTTTCAACCAAATTTGCATTTTCTCAAGGCACAGCTTTCCATAGATGGGATGAGATCAGTAAGTCCTAGCCATACCATAGCCTAAATACTATCCTTTCTTGATTTTTTTTTTTTCTGCCAAACAAATTAATTTACTACCTTAGAGATCAGTCTCTCCAAAGTCCTCAGGGCAAGGAGAGGGTACAGCCAGATTGTTTACCAGAATATAACACCAATGATTTGGGAACCAGTGTTCCTGGCGGTCTCTGTTCCCCTTTGGAATCTCATGAGTCAGGCTCCATGGTCGACATCTCTCTCTCCATATTCTGGTCTTCCAAACTCCTGGTGGGATGTCCTGACAAAGTCTGTCCTTCCACAGCTTTGCTAGCCTCAAATTCCAAACTCTTTTCACATTCATCATGTAAACCAGCCTCAAAGGCCTGCTAACTACATGGTCAGATTTATTATAGAAACAGCTCTATTCTTTTGGTACCAGTTTTCTATATTAATTATTTTCCTCTTTGATGTGACAAAAGCAGTTGAGGGAAGAAAGAGTTTGTTGTGGCTCACAGTTCAAGGACACAGTCATTCCTGCCAAAGAAAGTATGGAGGCCAGAATATGAGGTCACGTAGCATATGAATTCAACAGAGAGTAAAATTTAAACATTTTGAAATGGACTGGCAAGATGGCTTGGTAGGAAAAGGTGCTTGCAACACAAAGCCTGGAAGCCAGGGATTTTAAAAATTAACGGAGTTATCAAACACAGCTAGCTAACCAGAAAACAAAATATTCTCAGACATCTCAATACGCTGTCCATGAACAATGACAATAAGAAGTCCTCTACCTAGAGTGTCTTCCAAGTGTCCTGAAGCCTGGTCTAGATAGCGCCTCTATTTCCTTCCTTTTTAGTCGTTTCTTAACCATCTTCAGCTGGCTCTTGTTCAGGAAAACCCACAGGAAACACATTGAAGGCTTTGCTGTGACATCCGTGAGTCTTCCCCTGCACCCCTTTTCTGTCTTGGTGTCGTTGGTCCACTGATACGGACCCTCCCACCCTGTCACTGGTTCTGCCTGCAACTCACTCTTGCATCCCTCACTTTTCTCTTCCTGCCTTCATTTAGTCCTTGCTCCTGGGACTCCATGGATGCTGTTAGGTTCTAGATCTCCATCCTTAGCTTTCCCAGCTCTCTCCTCTTCACCCTCATCCACTCCTCTGTTTCCTTGTCCTCTGCAATCTTGATTTGCAAGCCTGTGATCTGACTTCTTCCATTTTCTATTTGTCTCAACAATTTTATTCAGTCTTGTGTCCCATTCCTTCCTGGTATCAGATTTCCCCTCCTGCCTCTAGACATCATGAGCTCCAATAGCAGTGATAGCTTAGCTTCCCCCAGTTCTCTGCAACCCTCAGGATGGTGCTTTGCACAAAGCAAGTCCTCAGTAGCTACATTTACTTCGAATTGTTGATTAGTCTGGGAGCATACTCAGAGGAAGACTACCTCCTAGTGCTCCCCAGCATATGCAGGCTCCCAGGTTCAATCCATACTACAGTAAAACCCTAAACAAACAACCAGAAGAATCTGTTGTTAGTCACATTAATTAAATAGAGAAAGCCAAGTAGAGCATGCATGATATAAATTTCCCATGTTGCCTGTCACCCACATCAAGAGGAATAGAGGGGGAAGAGAAAGAGCTGAAAATGGTGTAAACACAGTATATCCGTGTATGAGATTATCAAAAGATAAAATATCTAAAGGTAGAGAAAGAAAATGTAAGTTTCTGCTATGAGACAACATGACATTGTTAGACAATGTTATACATCGATGGACTCAAGCCACCTTTTACCCATATACGTGCTGGTTTATCCTTCTCCACAGTTTTAAAGCTAGTTAGAAATGGATCAACCTAAAATAATTTTTGTTTAGTGTTCATAGCCTCAGAATGTCAAAAAGTCCAGGTATATCTTCATGCTGGATTTATTTTTATTTCTTTATAGCAGAATAAATTTAATGATTAACCAATACTTGTCTGGGATTCTTGGTGACAAAGATTATTTATTGCCTTTGTGTGCTGTAAAACTATGAGAATTTTAATTATTGGTATGCTATTTTCATGATTAAAAACTGAAGTGTTTTCTAGCTTTTGTCACCAAGAATCCTAAACAAGTATTGGTTGATTATTAAGTTTGCTATAAAGAAAATGGACAAAAATGTTCATGGTAGAATCATTTATCATAGTCCATTTAATTTTTATATTTCCTGGAATTTTCTGGAGTAGGTGATGTCTCAGGAATTATATCACCATGGAAAAGGTGCGGTTACATCATATCTTTATTGTTGAAGCAATGACATTTATTTATTTATTTGTTTGTTTGTTTGTTTGTTTATTTTCGAGTAAAGCTGTATCTTTTGTACTATGCTACTTAAAGAGCTATCAGAGAATCCTGGAGATTTTGTGTTCTTCTCCTGTACTGTGATCCATGGAGAAGTGAATTAAGCTCAAGTTTTCCCAGCTGTGCTATCACTTCCCTAGGAGAACAGGCTGAGGCTGGCGTGTGCAAAGGACAGAAAGTTTATGGGTGAGATGGCAAGTGTAATTTCTGAAATGGTCCAGAAGATGGTGAGCTCAGTAACAACGGAAAGGCTGGGGAAGTCTTCAAGGAAATGGAAGAATCTGAATAAAATAGGATGACACCCCAAAGTAAAACTCAAGTCCTAAGAACACATCTGAAGTGGGGATATAACTCAGGGGTAGAGTGTGTACCTAGTAAGCTCGGGTGCTAGGTTCAATCCTTGGCATTGCATACCAGAAAAAAAAAGCAACAAAACAGCAGTAGTCCTCCAAGAATATTTTTATTCAATTGCATTTAGCTATCTTACTTTTCTGAGAGATAAAAAAATGATCTTCAGTTTTTAATTTTAACTAATTTGGGCCACAAAGATATATATAATTGGCACTCTACTCTTTGTAGCCTAAAACTAGATTCAGAAAAGAGCTCTCTGGGAATAGAAAAATTTCCAGAAATATCATTGTCCATCCCTTAATCTGAGAAGTATGAATTATTATTAATTTTGACTGAGTTGTAGTTTATTTTTGCCTGAGACTAAACATGTTTTGCAATTGTGCATGCTTAGGCCCTTGCCAATGGGTGATGCATATGTCAGTTCTAGACTTAGTTTGAAGTGTGGACCTGATTTTTCCTGACAAAATAGGATGTTTTTGAGACTCATTTGTAATTTGGAACAATGTCTCATTCTTCTGGCAATCTCACCTGCATGTCAGCCAAAGTACACTGGCTAGCAGTCATCCTTTTTGTGAGGACAGGGTTATGGTTATAGCTGCAGTTTCTTCCATGAATTAAGATGTGAGCTCCACAAAACTCAAATCCAAGTGGATCAAAGACCTCAACATAAATCCAGCCACTCTGAACTTGATAGAAAAGGAAGTGGGAAATACCCTCCAACGCATTGGCACAGGCGACCAATTCCTAAATATAACACCAATTGCGCAGACACTAAGAACAATAATCAGTAAGTAGGACCTCCTTAAACTGATAAGTTTCTATAAGGCCAAGGACACAGTCACTAAAACAGAATGACAGCCTACAGAATGGGAAAAGATTTTCACCAACCCTACAAGTGATAGAGGACTGATTTCTAAAATATATAGAGAACTTAAGTAACTAGAGCCCAAAACCTTGAATAACCCAATCAAAAAATGGGGCCTAGAACTAAAAAGGGAATTCTCTGCAGAAGAATTACAAATGGCTGAAAGGCACTTGAAAAAGTGCTCAACTTCTTTAGCCATCAGAGAAATGCAAATCAAAACAACTTTGAGATACCACCTTACACCTGTCAGATTGGTTAAGATATAAGGCACAGATGACAGCCTATGCTGGAGAGGTTGCGGAGCAAAGGGAACACTCCTCCATTGTTGGTGGGAGTGTAAGCTTGTTCAGCCACTCTGGAATGCAGTATGGTGGTTTCTCAGAAAACTGGGAATCAATCTCCCCAAAGACCCAGCAATACCACTTCTGGGCATATACCCAAAGGAGGTACATTTGCATTCCAAAGACATTAGTTCAACTATGTTCATAGCAGCATTGTTCGTAATAGTGAGAACCTGTAAACAGCCTAGATGCCCCTCAACTGAAGAATGGATTTAACAAACTGTGGTACATCTACACAATGTAGTACTACTCAGCAGTAAGAAAAAATGATATCCTAAAATTTGCAGGCAAATGGATGGATTTGGAGAATATCCTCCTGAGCAAGGTATCACAAACCACAAAAGCAAGGGATGTACTCACTCATTAGTGGACTCTAAACAAAAAAGCAAAAAGCAAATCATGTCCAAGCTGCAAACCACAACCATTGAACCATCTGGGATCTGAGACACCTTGGATCTCACTCCCTCTAGAGGAACACCTGACTCAGTCTTGATGTGGGGTTGAGGAAACTGGATCTGCCAGGAGTGGATGCTGAACTAAGCCATATTGGGACCTTGGGACCTCCTGTTCTTGCTGGGGAGGAGATGGGAAGAGGTGGAGAAGAGAGAGTGCCTGGAGAGGGTGAGAGGGGGAAGGGATCTTGAACAAGGATATACACGGATAGAAAATGTGACTTTATTCATTAAAAAAAAAAAAAAAGAAAGAAAAGATGTGTGCTCCACTCTGAAGATGCTTAGAAATCTGTGAGGGAATCAAGGAGGGGAATGGATACATTGGGACTTGACACAGGGAATTCTGTGACAATGGAAATTATAGCAAGTTTTCATTATACAGTGTTTAAACCTGCTTTGACTGGTTTAGCCAAAAGGGAGTCTTGGGAGTAGACTAAGAAGTTCAGCTCATTCAGGCGAGAGCCAGCCCAGGAAGAAATAATGGTAGGTGTGTTTGGTCAGGGAGTCAGGATGCCCAAGACAGTATTGGGTGAGTATCCTGAGGAATGACAGGGAAGGCATGAGGTAGCCCTACAACCCAAGAAGAAGGCCTGAACAGGAGAAGCACCTGGGCATATCCTGAGTAACCATGACCATCTATCTACTCTCTCTATTTAGTACTAGTGCAAAGCTATTCTGTTCTAATGACCTACAGGGCAATGCAACTATATTTTTTAATTGAAGGATTACCAAGCTTAGACTATAGAAATGCAAGTGTCTCAAATATGCTCCAGGGACTGTGAACTCTTCCCAATTCATAGGAATCATGTTTCTGCTAAGATGAGCTTTTGTTCAGCCTTGCTGCTGAAAATATCCCAATGAATGTCGGGATATCTATCAAAAAAGAAAATTAACAGTGGATAAAATTATTACCAAAGGAAAAGAAATCCTAATACATGAAATGTTAAAATTGTATGCTTGTGATTTGGGGTATTTTTTATTAAATATTATTGGAGATTTTTACGTCTGTGAATGTGACATTCACAAACCCCCAGAGTTTAATCCCCAGGGACACACATACCAGCTGTGATGGTGTTCCCTTGGGAACCTAGAACTTGAGAGGCAGAGGTAGGAGGATCAGAAAGAAGTTAAAGGTTTTTATAGGCTACATAGTGAGTTTGAAACCAACCTGGGTTATGTGAAACTCTTAAAAAAAATAGATGATAGACAGATAGGTAGATAGATAGAGGAATAGAGAGATACATTTACAATGTATAAATTTTGGCCTTGAATTTTGCTTTTTAAACCTTATTTGGCAAATGTGGTTAGTTTTGTTGGCCTAACTAGACTGGCTAGTGATTGCGGGTGCCTCATTGCAGCCATTCTAATCTGCTGGACTCACTGTGAACTTTAGTGGTGACTTTATTTCATATTACAGCTGGTTCTTTTTGTTGTCTAGTTCCCATTGATCAGCTCAGTGGAAACTTACGATCTTTGAGATAAATATTTTGCAGCCGAGAGAACTTCCCTGTCCTCATTTTTAAAATTGATTTTAAAATCTATTTTGAGATAATATAATGACATCATTTCCTCATCCCTCTTCTCTCCCCAATTCCTTCCATACATTCCCTTTGCTCTCTCTCAGACTCATGACTTCTTTTTCCTTTTACTGTATATATAACTGTATATAAGCATACATCAACATACACATATATATACATACATATATATATACATACATATATATATATACATACGTGTAGTTGCTAAATATGTAAACACAAAATGCTCAGTCTATATAATGTTACTTGTATATGCATTTTTTCAGGGCTGACCATTTTGTATTGTATACTTAATGGGTGTTCTCTTCCCTGAGGAAGTCTCTGTCTCTCTCTGTATCTCTGTCTCTCTGTCTCTCTGTATCTCTCTCTGTGTCTCTCTCCTGGGTCTTAAATTTGTTATGGAGCCAAGGATGACTTTAAACTTTGATTCTCTTTTCTCAAATTTTGGATTATTTGGGTATGTTCCCATGCTTGGTTTCTGTGGTGGTGGAGATCAAACACTAGGTGAACCACATCCTCATTGTCTAGAAATGGAAACTTGAAGAAGAGATCTTGTACATCCAAATGTAGAAGAAAATTTCATATTACCAAGACAGGGAAATAAATTCCCTTTAGGGCCCTGGACATAGAGAAGGAATGAGGTCATGTTATGAGTGACTGTTTCCTGCAGGTATGAGACAGTGAGATATGAGAAAGTTGAGATCTGAAAAACACTTGAGAAAAATCCCAGGCATGATGCTGAGCAATTCTGGAATGTGGCAGGCGAGGCAGAACCAGAAATCAAGGGCTGTCATTCTAAAATATGCTCTGCTCTAGCAGGACATTCATGTGGATGTAGACAGGAAGTTCTGCTATTATTTTTTTCTGTCCCCCTTTCTTGAGCCTCTTTTCTTAAGGCAGTAACAAAGAAAGGTGAGGAAAAGGCCAGTAGGATGTCAGAGCCTACAGGATGAGTCATCGGGTGCGGCTGTCACTTGTGCAATAGGAGCTGTGGAAGGAAACGGAGGCCCAGGGACATCAGCATCACATCAATGTCATTTGCTTTATGCTTATTTTCCTTGGTGCAGTCAGGGAGCATGAGCATTTCATTGTGCACATTTTCACCTAGATCTATATGTAGTTTTTCTTCTGCTCCAAAGGATGTGGGATGAGGAGAGGAAAACAGAAGAAGGTAGAGTCTGTCTCACTCTTTTCTGTTTCTTTTCCATTGAGTTCTTTTTATTCATTGAGAATTCTATATATCTACACAATGAAATAGTATTACATATACCCATACTCCTTCCTATTCCCCATATCTGCCCAATACTTCCCTTCCCTAACTTCATATTTTCCTTTTCTCCTTTTTTTGTAACTCATTAAAATCAGTAACTACTGCTTATATGTGCATGGGTATGAGGCTAGTCATTAAAAAATATAGCTTTCAAGTTTTTGACTTTCTATGTCATAGGCTTTGGGATATGCAGGAAAAAATGTAGATAAGATATCTTAGTAGAGCCTATGGGCAGGAGTTAAATTTGTTATTTTTTAATAAGGCACATTTTTATGATATTCTAAAGTGAGGAGTAGGCACACATACTCATGTACATATAAGAATGTACACAGATGCACAGAAGGATGTGCGTATAGATGTACACGTACACACATGCACACATAAACAGCCATGCAGAAACACACAAACACTCATGCATACAGGCATACATTCACAGACATGAGCACATACCCATACAAATGCACACACATACAGGCACACACACATATACACAATACACACATGCATCAGAGACATGTACATTCATATACTTGAATATATGTGTACACACATACACACATACCCCAGAGGCACATACACATGCATGCATATACACTAAGAATCTGTCCCAATACTGTCACATGCTGGTGAAAGGCCCTTCCTTTGGAAGACTGCAGGGATGGAGACTACTCCACGGATCACCCTTTCTTGTTTGATTCTTTGCAGGAACTCACTGTGAACTGTACAAGGACCCCTGTGCTAACATCAGCTGTCTGAATGGAGGTACCTGCGACTCCGAAGGTCTGAACGGCACCTGCATCTGTGCACCAGGGTTCACAGGTGAGCGGTCCATGAGTATGTTTTCAAACTCTCCACATAGCCCCACAGTTGCCGAATTTAGACAACCCCAAATCTTCTGCCATGAGTGAGTGCAAAGCAAGGATGCTGTTGTGAAATGCCAGAAAGCATGACTTCAGTGAGATCTACTTTAAAACAATAGTTTATGTTGTCATGAAACGACGCCCTTCTGAAGCCAGCATTTGTCATTTAGATTTGCTGACACTGCTACCACTGTCCGTTCCCAGAGCAGGAACTTTGAAGCATAAGTCACAGGCCTTTATGAGAACACTTAGAAGTGTTAGTGTTAATGTAGCATGAAGGAGATGGGGAGGATCGAATGTGTTTTCTGTGTGAACTCCATTCAGACACTTTTCTTTTTAGTGGATGTTATAAAAGTAACAGACTTTTGAGAACTGTAGACAATGTGGTGTAGGGAAGGAAGGGTTCAGGGTCAAATGGGAATATGGGGACAGACTGGAGTGGGTCACTGGAGTGGGCTGTGACAGTTGTGAACACAGAAGCTGGGCTCACCCTTGTCTTGGTGACTTCTGAACACTGTTAGGAAGTGGCTTCAAGATTGGGGGATCCAAGTGAACCCTTTTTTGTTCAAGCCCTACCCTCTGAGCTTAGGGAGCTTGCAGATCTGAGAAAGTGAAATATTCTGTTGGATGTGTGTGCTGAGGGAGGGAAGGTTCTCAGTTTTTACCAGATTCTTAAGAAGTCTGAGACCTTTAGAGTTCATAATATTCCAAATTTCAACCTTGGTTTTTCCTGCAGAAATCATAAGTCTTGAAAACTAAAGAGTAAGACAAGGTCAAGGGCTGGGGGCATTGATTGGCCGCTGTCTGAGCTTGAGGACCTCTGTTATATCACTGAGACGCATACATAAAAGCTGAATGAAGTGACACATTTGTCCTCCCAGAGCTGGGAAGGGGAGACAGACAATTCCCCTGAGCTCACACTAGCCCTTTGGCAAGTTCCAGGTCAGCAGAAGATCCTTTCTCAAAACACAAGGTGATTGGTGCCGGAAGAGCAACATTCAAGGTTGTCACTTGGAGTCCACATACATGATGAGCACACGTGAGCATTCACGCCCAAACCCATGCATGTCCATATGTTCATGGACATACACAATACACACATAAAAGAACACAGGGTCTATATTTTTGGTATTTTTGTGAAATCAATCAAGGCAGAGGATTATTCTGATATGGGTTTGGGAGAAGGCTGTACATGGAAGAAGGCAGGTGCTTTGTAGAAAAACACATGACATCCTCTGCTGGGGGCTACCTTGCGAAGCCTGATTTTTCTGTCTGGGCCACTGTGGCCACCTCCAAACTCTACAACACTTTGTACAGTCCACTCTCTATTCCTTTCCAGGGAAGCCTTATCTGTTTACCCACCGGGAAGATGTCTGGGGGAGAATTAATTCCTGATTTTTCTTCTATTTATCTGCATCATACTCTGTGTTTGAGAAGTGGGCTTGCTCCAGAAAATGATTCACAGATGGTTTTGTTTATCTGGTGGTTTATAAACACAGAGAGACATTTGCATATCAGTCTGTGGAGGCAAAAATATATTGGGGCAGATTCTTGGGTCTTTTCCAGATATTTCTATCTTAGCAGTAATAAAAAATAAAGCATAGAAGAAATTAGGAGATATAAAGCTATTAAGATAACTCTCAGGTTAACATCGTACTGCTGAGAAATAACATTATTAATATATTAATAATTACCCAAGAGTTTTTTTCAAGGTCTACGAATAGAATATGACATACAGTGTATGTGTGTACATATATGGACACAAATGGAAAAATAATATGCATGTTGCTTTGTAACCTACTTTTAACCTAGATTAAACAAATAAATGATAAATGTGTTTACATATCAAGAATTATGCCTTTAAAATATTTATTTAAATTTTTTTTTTTTGTGTGTGTGTGTATACATACACACACATGAGTACAGATACCCACAGAGGCCAGAAGGGGGCATTGGATCACTGGAACTGTAGTTATATGTTGTTGTGAGCTATCCAGTGTGGATGCTGAAAACAGAACAAGGGTCCTTTAGAAGAAGAGCCCAGGCCTTTATTTTTAAAACATTTTTATTGGTTGACTTGGTTCATTCTATGAAATGTCATGATGTTTGTTTTTAGTTCATCAATTTTATATTTTAAGAATGTTTCCAAATTATAAATAATAATGAAAGAAATATTTTTACATGTATATTTTCTATATGTGCCTCTTTTAGTTCAATTCTCCAGAATTGAAACCCATGGGTCCAGAAGAACAGAGTATTACAATATGTGATATATATTGTATATACATATACATACATATATGACTTTCTGCTTTCTTATCTTCACACATACACACTTCAGAGTTGTTATTCTGGTAGGCAAAAGGGTTATTTTATTGTTTAATTTGTAGGTCAAATACCTAAAGAGTTAAAAACTTTAAAAACATATTTCTGGTCAGTTGTATTCCTTATTTTATGAACACTCTCATAACTTACTTTTCTGATAGGCCATTAACACAAATCTGTCTTTCTAGCTACTTAGTTTGAGTGCATTACCTTTTATCTATCAAGGCTATAAATATTTATCTTTTGTTACTTGCCTTTCAAATGTATAGAGAACATCTTGTTATACATGTATCATATTTCAGCTTTACATAATCCTTATTTCTCCCCTCTTTTGTTCTTGTTTATCAAGTGGTTTTCACTACTGAGGCTTTATTAATATCCTCCTATATCAATATAATCATGTATGAGTTAATTTTGAGTATTTAAATCTTCAATGTATTTGAAACTTATTTTGATAATTTTCTGGATGAGAAAATGGAATATTTGCTACAGACTATTTAGTGAATCTCAAACTACACACAGTTTATTTCGTAAACTGTCTTAGAAATATCACTCACATACCAAACTCATAGGTTATCCTTGTTTTCTACTTTAGATACTATTATTACTATTAAAAGTTTTTCTGCCTGGAAACTGTGGAATAATTTTGATCCTGTGAATGTATGTATGTACACCATGTGTACCTAGTGCCCACAAAGACTAGAAGGGAGTGTATGATTCTTTGGGCCTGGAGCTATAGGTGGTTGTGAGCTACCATGTGGGTGCTGAGGTCCTCTGGAGCCATCTCTCACCCCCTGATATTCTTTTTTTTGCTTACCTGCCTCTCTTTTGGAGAATGAGGCCTAGTAAAACTTGGAATTGGCAAACTAGTGAGTGAGAACCTCCTTATTAATGGAGTGGAGTGAGTTAGATAAATAACAGTAATCTAAGTAAATAGTCCAATGTCCCATTTCCCTCCAAATGAGGAGAGCGTCCCTACTCTCCAAGCACAGCATCTTTCCACACAGCTCTCTCCACAGAACCATCACCCGGTGTTAACCTTCTCTGTCTTATTGGCTTAGCATCCCCCCTTTCCTCCAAGACTTTGCTCATTTGTTGGCTCTGTAGTGAGAGTCCCCATGGCTTTTGTTTGAGTTTCTCTACGGCAAAATGATGCTAAACATTTTCCATGACTTTCTTTCTTTCTTTTTTTTTTTAAATGGTATCTGTCTGTCCTCTATGGTGAAAGGTCCCTTCATGTCTTTTGTCCATCTTCCAGTCCTGTTAACAGTATATCAAAGCCTCCTGCTATCCGCACAGCTTGTGGTTATGATGGCCTTGGCTCCCAGCTGAGATGGTGTTCATTAGGTTTTCTACCATCATCTCACGTTCCCTCCTCTACCATGCTGCACTGTGTGGAAGGAAATCACTGGGCGTCGCCAACCTATAATGAGTGGGGGCAATGATCCCCTGTATGAGGGTGGGGTAGGTAAAGGACTATTTGGAATTCTTCCTCAGGAGATATGTCTATTCTCCTTTTATTAGTTTGTTCAATCATTTATTTAAGTTAATTAGAGCTTATGGGTACTTAGTGTATAGTTTGTGTTACAGGACAAGACTTTTTAGTTTGTTTTATTGCTCACATTGTTCCCGTGTTGGGCACTGGGCGGCCTTTCATTTGACTCCCACGCCCCTTCCACCTATCCCCACATGGGTGAGGGGGTGGCTGCTCTGTGTGTTGTGTTCCAGCGCTTGCATACTTCCTGATGTTTTAAGATGCTTCAGTCTCATCTTGTCTCTTTCCTGTCTCATCCTGGAGCCATCTTTTTCTCTAAGGTCCCCTGGTTCCTTACTGGAGAATGATTGAAGTAAATATCTAGGAACTAAAAGTACTTGTTGCCATTAGGGATGTCCTGGCTTTCAGAGCCTCTTGGCTGATGTATGCATATGGTACACATAATCTTACTATGCAGCCCTCTGTACCTATATTAAGTTTAATGGGAATTCATGGTGATGACCAAACTCTAATCCAGCATCACTGGGATCATTCTGGTTCTTATATTTATCCCCATATCCCCCCTCCCCATACATAATAATAGCAACTTAAGTGGTCCCTCAATCTATTCACTTCATCTTTCAATTCCAACACGCACAATAGCAAAATTGCTACCTTACATTCTTTTAGAAAATCACTTTCCAACTAGAATACAGGGTCTGCTTATAGTTCATTTTCATTTAGTTTATCCAGACCTAAGCCAGACAAGTGGTTCAAGCCTAAAATCACAACACTCCAGAGGTAGAGGCAGGAGGATTTCAAGTTCAAGGTCATTCTTGGCTACATATTGAATTTAAGGCCAGCCTGGACTACATCAGACCCTGTCTCAAACAACAGCAGCATCCTAATGGACTCACTTTCAAAGTTGTTAGGTCAGCAACTCCCCTGCTGCAGCCCTGCCATTTAGTGAGGCTTCTCTAGCCTAGTTACTTTTCTTCATAGACTGCATGCCATCATGGGCTTTTCCAACTAGACGTTATTTATTTTTTTTCCTTTTAAATGTTGCTTCATTAGTTAGAAAGGCCATCTGTTTCTCTTTAATTGAACTACTTTTGAACCTTGGTCAAAAATCAGTTGGCAATATTTGCGTGGGTCTATTTTGAGAGCTTCTTTGTTGTTGATTGGTGTGTCTGTCCAATTGCCATACAGCTTTGATTCCTAAGATCTACCGAAGCCACGTGACTTTTGAAAATGGCAGGCAGGCTTCTCTCACTTTACCCTCTCTTTCCTCTTTCCACGTATTTGTTTGACAATGTTAATCTTTTTACGTTGATCATTTTTGGTTTGACCCACTAATGTAGTGTAGTGGTTGTTGTGTCCTGCTCTTAAGATAGGACCCTTGGTGGCCTCACTGATGCGCCATGAGCAGTGAACCTTGAATTCCTCCTCTTCTGATCCAAGTGTGGGGGCTGTTTGTCTCTCTCCCTAATTGCCACAGTTCTAGAATTCAGTGCACACACACACACACTATTTGATAGCAAACTCTAGTGAAATAGCATCCTTCTGGGATACAGTGTACTTTAGTATTTTACATGCCTTATTTACCTGATGGGTACTATCTTCTTAGGCAGCTTTCCTTACATATGACCTTGGCCTCTACCAGCTCCAGTTTTTAATCTCTGTAGTTTAGTGAGACCATTGTGTTTGACTGCTGGGCTCAGCTACTACATTTTGCTTCTTGCAGCCCAGGACTCTTTGGTGTCCAGTTATTTAAAGAGTTTTATTTTACATATATATCATTCAGTCTTATAGTTTATAGGCATGGTTCAGATAGGTTCCAGTTTTTTTTTTTCACCATGATAGGAAAAGTTCTAAATAATGTTTTTGAGCCTTGTTTCATCTACATTAAAACCTTATTAAAGTGAAAAAGAAGAAGCTAAAGTGTCTGCCTGGAGCCTGGTGTATGTTTAATGATGGTTGTAGGGATTGTCATCTATGCCTTTGATCGTAGGCTCTGCTAACTCAAGGCTTTACTAACAGTAATGACTTTGGATAGTTTTTGGTTTTTTTATATTTCCTAACTTTCCCAAAGAAAGAATTATAAATGAATTGATATGATTATAGCTTTTTATAAGTACTACCCAGTACCCAGTAGACATATTATTCACATTGCCTCTTAGAAAACAGTAGATTGAGGGCTAGGGAAATGGCTCAGCTCATCAAATACCTGCCATGCAAGTGTCTGAATTTGGATCTTCAGCATCGATGTGAAATGTGGGGCACTTGGAGGACAGAGGAAGGGGGATTCCCCATGGCTTACCAACCAGCTAGCCAGTCTAGTTAATTAGAGAGCTCTGGGTTCATTGAGAGACTCTGTCTTAACAAATAAGATGGCAGTCAGGGAAATGGCTCTGTAGATAAGAGCAAGACTGTGTTTCCAGATGACCCAAATTTGTGGTCCAGCACCCACATGGTGGCTCACAGCCATCTATAACTTCAGTTCCAGGGGACCTCATACCTTCGTCTGGCCTCTTCTGGCATGAGGCATGCGTGTGGTGCATAGACATATATGAAGGCAAAACACTCGTACACATAAAAAAAGTGGAGTATGGTAGAGAAAGATGCCCAACTTCAACCTCTGGTCTCTACATAGATGTAAACCTGCATGCATTTACATGCACATGTGTGTACAGAGAGATACAGGGAGAGAAGGAAGAAGAAGAGAGAATAGATTGATGGAAACTGTAAAAGACTTCATGGTCAGGTCCTAATTGCTAGCCTTGGTCATGGAAAAATGCCCTTTTGAATCTCTTCACAAAATACTATTCAAGAATAGCAGTCATTTAAGAGCATTGCATTTCCCCCTAATTTAGGTGAAAGAAATAATAACTCTACAAGAAAGACAGCTGTCTCAGGCCCACAAAATCTCAGGCTCATTGAGTTGAGAATTAGTAGATATGTATAACAAGCACTAAGAGCCCCTCTAGTAAACTAAAACAAAAAGCATGTTGACCAGAAACAATGTCCGTGTGTTGAAATACATGGACAGATGGAAACGTGCCTGGGTATGGTGGGACCTTGCTTGTGACTGTGACACTTGAGAAGGTAAAACTTGAGGCCTGCCGTGAGTTTAAGTTCATGTGGTGCACAGAGGGTGGGTCATTCATTGCTCCTGGGCTTGCTGGAGCAGAGTGGGTCTTTGGGGTTTGTCCAACTGTGACTGTGAAGGTTAGAAACAGCCAGGCTGTTTCTGTAAGTGTTGCTGTTCAGGTCCTGAGCATATCATTTCGGAATTTTCAATGTCTGGATTCCCATCTGAAGCAAGCTATTGCTTAGTAAACATCTCCATTAAGGATGGGCTTTCTAGAAGGGTGGAAAGTGGCACTGATGTGTTTATCTGTCAGAGCTTTGATTTTTCTGCCCTTCAGCCTTTCTCAGTTGATGTGTTTTTCAGCCAGTCTACCATGTGATACCATCTGTAATGGCATAGTCAATCAATGCCCTTCTCTCAGAGTGATCACCCTGCTGATACATAGAAGCCACATTTTAAACAGGTTAGAGCAAGACAATCAATTTTGTGCCCTTTCTACTGATATAAATTACTATATTTATTGCAAGAAACAAACTTGCCTGACGTGCCTGGATTACAATAATTTTAGAATGACCCAGAGACAGGGAGTGTTTCCTTGGACAGATTTGACTTGCAGAATTCAGATGCCAGGTACGCAAAGAGTGTGAAATGGAACAGATAGAAAATCTTTCAGTGTGAGATTCTTCCTCTGAAATGATCGTGAGTAACATGTGGCAGTTTTATAAATGTGAAATAAAGCAACAGCAGATAGAAAAGCAATTTAATGCTAAATAAGTCCAGAAGTAATTACCTGAATATACTAAAGTGTTTCCTTCTGAAGATGGGAACAAAATATTTGTTTTTGTTGTTAGTTGATTGTGATGATGGGAGCAGTGTTTTCTTTCTTTTTCCTTCCATTTCTGTATTTATCTAAGCAAATTAGAGTTTTTTTTTTTAATTCTCCTTCATTTATTTTTCTTTTAAGAGAGATTGCCTTGATGTGAAGTATCCTCTTCAGTTTTGATGAGAGGCTCTTAGGTTTAAGGAGTGTATTCATCTTGTATCTGTTCATTGTGATGGCTGTAAAATTGTTCAAGGGTATCTTTTGTCCATGAAACCTTTGTCAGCAAAGATACTTTCTATATGGGGGGTTTTGGATCAAAGTGATGTTGGTTTGTCTGCTGGTATGTCATGTTACATCAATTCTGTAGGCAGATCAGAAAGCCCAGGATGTTGGGTCCCAGCAGGGTCTGGCCATTGGTATTGTGGGGAAGAACAGACATGAGTGAATGTGAGCATCCTTTGGACCACCATTTTCCAGGAAGGAGTGTGTCAGATTTGGGCTAACCTCATATATGAAACTAGTATTCTAATTGGACCTGAAGCTCCCCTGAGATTTTCTGTCCCTTCCCTCTGGAATCCAAGCATATGGAGGTAAGGAAAAAAAAGTCATTTTTCACAAAGGACTTAAACTGGATATACAACTCTGTCCACTAAAGAGCCAATATCCAAACCTGCCAACTCAAATATTTGGCTACAAAATAACCATAAACTGTAAGTATTCTGCTTCCCAGAACTTCAGAAGATGACATGAGAATAATCTACTGGCTACAAATTATAGAGGAGACTTATCAACATCAGAACCCTAAGTTTGCCTTTCAGGTTAACCTCCAGAGGTTTATTCAGATGTGAGGATGACTTTACTTCTTCATGGATTCAAGGAGAGTGTCTTCTTAGCAATGCCTTTTTGTTTTTTAAATTTAATTTTCCAGTTTTCCAAAAGTCCTTTACTTGGTAAAAATGGTAGGCTAGGCTCCATGGCTGGAAGTCACAATCATCAGCCTATGATCTTTCTTTTTTCCTTCCTTCCTTCCTTCCTCCCTCCCTCCCTCCCTCCCTTCCTTCCTTTCTCTCTTTCTTTTCAAGGAATTCATGGGGTATATGGATACAGCCAATCACTGTTATTTTTCCTCATCCTCCTAGGTGAAGAATGTGACATTGACATCAATGAATGTGACAGTAACCCTTGTCATCATGCTGGAACCTGCTTGGATCAGCCCAATGGTTACACCTGCCACTGCCCTCATGGCTGGGTGGGAGCGAACTGTGAAATCCGTAAGTATTTCAACTGTGGGCTGCTTAAGTGTGGGTTTTCCCTTCATCAAGAAGAGGATTCTAACTATGACCAGAAAGCCCTTGTGTCAATGACAGTGAAGCCGTGAGGCCCAGTTATCCTTGTCTCCAGAGTTCACGTAGTTCTTTTGTCTCTTGCTCTCTACCATGCCTGGTCCTTGAGATTGCATTTAGCCTTTCCACTGGTGATGAGCATCTTCAGATGTCATCCAAAGTTCAGTGCTGCTGGGACAGCCAAAAAATGTGCTCCACGGACAAACAGAATACTAAAAAAAAAAAAAAAAAAGAAGGCAACTTCTGCTCTGTAAAGTCTAAAAAGCAAAACAGGATTTGAATTCATGTTGCCTCTGTGTTTTCAAGTGTCTTTCAATATAGCAGGTTCCTTTAGTTAGTTGCTTGAAGAAAAAAAATTCCAGTAAGGATGTATGTGGAAAAGAGCTGAAATGCAATGGGCTGTGGGTGAACAAAATGCCAGCATCAGGGACTAATGTCCTAGAACAGTGCAGCACCCTGATAGAGGTGACAATGATGGATATGGAATTTTGTTTCTATGTATTTTGAAGGCTGACAAATATTCACCATTGAAAGTCATTTTATTTACTCAGGGCGGTAAAGTCTTATCTTATCCAACCAGGCTGGCTGGGGAGTGCTGCCTCCCAGTTCTAGATGATTCTCTGCATTGAAATGGGATTCAAAAAGAGTTTCTTCCTGAACCTTTTTACTCTGAGGGATAAGAGTAACTAGGGCTTGGGGGGTGGCTCATCGAGGTAAGTACTTTCTGGACAAGTATGAGCTCCTGGGTTTAGATCTTTACTGCCTACACAAGAGGCCATGTGTAGTGGCATATATTCATAATCCTAATATTTTGAAAGCAGACACATGGGATCCCTCAAGTTTGCTGGCCAGTTCACTTAGCCAAAATTCATGATCCACAGGTCCCAATCAGAGACTCTGTCTCATAAACAAACAAACAAAACAAAACCAAATCAAAGTGGGTAGCTCCTGAGGAGCAACACCTGAGGCTGGGCTGTCCTGGTCAAGGTGTGGTGCCTCTCATTTTTGACATCAGTATCTCAGCTCCAGTCCATTCTGTAAGGACATCTGACAAAGTGTGAAAAATGTGTGCAATATTTTTTTGAGAGACAATTTTTTTTTCCTGGCCATTGAAATTCCTTTGGCATTCCTTTCATCTAGAAAGAGATTCCTGGGCAAATTATATTTCCTTGGAGTTTACTCTTAAAATAGTATGATAGTCAAAAGACACAAGTATTTCTCTTTAGAAACTTTTTTTTAATATCAAAATGGTTATAGTTTTTTTAGACCTACATTTTAAAGGATTTGATGTGAAAAATTCCTGAAATATGCCCATGCCTGAGGCAGCTATTTGAAAAAGTAGAGGCAAGATTAGAAGATAGCATCTGGTAGCCACGCATATGAACCACTTCACCACAGCATCTCAGCTTTAGTTACTCTTGAAAGGGTTGGCACAAGCAACTTCATTTTTGGCTGTAAGAGATGGTCTTACTATGAAATCCAGACTCACCTTAGACTCAAAATCTTCTTGCTTTAGTGTCTCTGGTGGTACTGGCTGAGTATAACATTATTTCCCCTCTGATAACTTCTTTCAGTATCTCTGAACGATCTTCCATGAAGACATAATAAAAGATTAGGAGAGGTTCTTGAACAAGAGAAGATGAGTCTATTTGTGATTACTTCCTAAATTTGTAAGAGGTCTGAAGTTTTTATTTTTGTCAGTGATGTAGATGTATTATTTTACTAAGCTAAAGATTCTAAATTTTATTTTAAGAGTAGAAGTTGAGCTAATATATAAGGAACGTTTGTGTTGTTCTTTTGTGGACTGATGCTGTTGCTGTCTCTTTTGTTTGTTAAACATACTTATGTCTCTTGTATTACACAAGTCTTCTAAGATGCAAATTCAGGAGACCAAAGAGTCCTGAATTGATAAAACTAGCATGCTCCCATCTAGACTTGGAATTGATGCTAACCCTTCTTAGGCTGATGTTCCTGCACTCATAATTGGGTACAGCAATCTAGGTTGGCATTTATCACTTTTAGAGCTTGAAATATATTATTTTGTGAGTCCCTAGCTTTGAGGATTGCTAATGAGAGATCTGAGATTATTCTGATGCTTCTGCACTTGTAGGCAGGTTGTTTTTTTTTTTTTTTTGTAAAGCATTTATTAATGTTTCTTTGCATTGTATTTTTGACATCTTCACTGAAATCTGCTGTGGAGATGTCTTTCTCTGGTCATTCCATTTGGGACTCTAGATGCCTCTTGTGTTTGAATGTCTGATTCTTTTTCTAGACTTGGGAAATTTTCTGCTGTAGTTTTGTGGGCTACATTTGCTGTGCTTTTAGTGGTCATCTCAGTTCCTTCAGCCCACAGATTCTCAGGTTTGGTCTCTTAACCATGTCCTAGAGTTTTTAGATCTTGTGCTCTTTTAATTTATTCACTTTTTGTTGTGTTTGATTGCAGTGTTTCACTGACCATGTCCTCTACCCTTAGGGTCTTTTTTTTCCTGCTTGGTTGTAGCTATTGGTCATGTGTTCCATTGTGTTTTTAAATTTTATTCCTTGAGGAATTTTTTTTGTTTCTAACATTTTCATTTGTTTATTTTTTCCAGAATCTCAATTTTATTGCTGAGACTTTCTTTTATGTTGCCAACTTTTTTTTTTTTATCCACATTGCTGATGTCTTGTTCATTTTCCCTCTGTGTTGCTGGCTTTCCTCCCCAGGCTCTGGACTAGATTCATCTGTTTGCATCACTTCACAGATCACTCATCATTCTTACTGAAAATATTTCAAAATCTTCACCTGGTCCATTAGCCACTTAAGTGAGTGCAGTGGTTGTGGAGCTGGGAGAGTTAGGATCATTGGAGGAGTCGTGTTGCCTTGTTTTCTGATGTTTCTTACACTTCATTTTTGCAATCTGTGCATCTGTTGGTTTGGATATCTCTTCTGTGTCGGTGTGTTGTCTTTTTATTGAACAGCCGACTTTTGAGGGCTAGGTGGGAAGAGAACAAACTCTTTTTTAGAAACAACTACATCATACTGAAAATAAATTCAGAAATAAATTTCAAATCAAATATGGCACATCAATCTATCACCAATGACTAGAAAACTGGAAATGGCAAAACCACTATAGAGTACGGCAGGAAGCTAAAACATTATTTGTAATAAATAAGTGTGAAGTAATAAATGGACAAAATAAAGGAAGGGGCAGAGAAGGCTGAAATGGGAGAGAGAAGCTAAATAATCAGAAGGAGAAAGATAGGAGGTGGGTAGAGAAAGCTGTAGAGAGGAGAAAAAGGAAATAAGTGATTTCTCATTAATGACAAAGTTCAGAAGGAAAACTAGAAAACTAGAAGGGAAATAAAAATTAAAACATGATTGTTTTAAAAGCAATAAAGTCAAAATACTACTAAATTTTGTTTTTTCTCTTTGACTCTTTTGAGAGCTCACCACCCAGCTTCTAAATAAATGCACAAACTCTTACTATTTCTTACAAATGCCTGGCCTTAGCTTGCCTTGTTTCTAGCCAGCTTTTCTTATCTTAGATGACCCAATCTACCTTTTACCTCTGAGCTTTTTTCTTTTCTTCCTTCTGTAATCTTATCTTTACTCTTGCTCCATGGCTGGATGGGTGGCTGTCCTTCTCTCCTTGATTTCATGCTCTTCTTCCGCCAGATTCCTCCTTTTTACTCTCTCTGCCTGGCATCCCTGCCTTTCCTTTCTCTTACCTTGCCATTTGTCGTTCAACTCTTCATTAGACCAATCGGGCGTTTTAGACAGGCAAAGTAACACAGCTTCACAGGGTTAAACAAATGCAACATAAAAGAACGCAGCACATCATTGCATCATTAGACAAATGTTCCATAGTATATACAAATGTAACACAAATTAATATTCCGTAGCAACTACATGTAGAAAGACATTAAAAAGGGAGGAAAAGGAGAGGGACAAGATTGAGAAAAATAGAAAAAAAATTTCCTTCAAATGGAAAATTTTATAGACAAAATTAGATAAAGATATGGAAGGGAATAACAAATAAAAGCATTTTTAAAAAGCTCTTAAAATACAACAAAGTAAGGCTCACTTAAATGCATGCACAGTAAGAGGGTGGGAGGCTGGAGAGCTGGCTCAGTAGTTAAGAGAACTGGCTGCTTTTTCAGAGGGCCCCCCAGTGGTTTGGTTCCCAGCTCCTACATGCCAGCTCACAACAGTCTGTAACTCTACTTCCTGGGAATCCAAACCCTATTCTGGATTCAATGAGCACTGCACACATGTGGTGCTACTGCAGTCTGGGGGAGGCCAACTCCAAGGAACTGCTGCAGAGTTGTAAAAAGATGACCTCAGAGCAGTGAGGGCTTAGGAAACTTTTTTATCTGAGGGCATTTAGAAATAAATTTCTATCTATTTGACCTGCAAATAAGGAAACACACAAGCTTTCTGATGGTAACTTTCTCTTTTAGTTATTCTTGAAAAAAATAAAACCCTTTCTCTATTCAAATATCTCTGTCTCCACACAGTTACATCTCTTTATATACAGTTACATTTTTTACATTTACTACATAGCTCTACACAGCCTCCTGGCACAGCAGCTCTGTCCTGTACACATGGACACACACACACACACACACACACACACACACACACTCCTTTTCTCCCCATACTCCCATACCTCTTTTCCTCTTCTCCCTTTCTTTTCAACTCTAGACAATAATATGTTACATTTTCAGGGTCCAATCCTTTCTCATAACACACAATAGTTTTTCTATTCACATAGTTTTTCTCAGGTTGGAAAGGTCATGCTGACCAGCTAGTGATCAATGCTTTGCCTTGCATGTAGTCCTAACTTGGTTAGGATTGCCAGACAGAAGGTAAACAGTTGGATGAACCTTGTGCCTGTAAACTGAGGCTAGCACTACGTGCAAAATGTCAGTTACTGTAGAGGGTTATATCTACCAAAGCTGCTTCAGTTCTGACCTTGATTCAACAAACAGACACTTGGAAATTTGCCCTTATGTATTTTATATGCAGGACAGCCTTGTGTATTTTATTTACAGGAGCAGCTTAGTCTGTTTTGAACTTGTTCTGAAGTCTAAAATTAGCTGTAGTTGTGACTGAGAATACTGTTGCTTTTCTATGTCAGTTATGAAAAAATAGTCTGGTATTATTAGAATTACACAGATTAAGCAGAAATCATATTCCTGACCATGTACAGTTATATACTCAAAGATGTAAAACATACTACCAATGGGCTGTGCATAAAATCCTACAGTTGTTCTTTTAGGGAGGTAAGTGGTGGCATGTGAGAAAGTTATAGGCAGGAACAATCAGTCTTAACAGTAACCCCACAGCTCTGCCACATGGGACTCCCCAACTGGGAGTTATTCGTCTGATGAGTCAATTTGTTAAACACTAGTTGTTACCTGCTATCTACTCCCATGGCCCTCAGCATGGAACACACACACACACACACACACACACACACACACACACACACACATGCACACATGCAAAACACCCATACACATAAAATCAAAATCTCAATAAGGGAACATTACAAGGATTACCAAGAAAGAACAAAATGATGAAGTGTTAGGCCAGTTTATTTCTTGATCCTTGAAAATTAGAGTAACTGTTACATACATGGGGTGATGTCATTTAAATTGTGGGCTCCTTAGTCTGTCTGAGGTCTGAAGAGTAGTCTTCATGGAAGCAGTTTTCCTTCTTTGTATAGCCGGGACCTCTCTCTGTTGATCACATTCAGCTTTCCATTCTGTAGACTGTACAGACTCACTGTCTCTTGAGAATCCTCAGGTCATAGTCCTTAAGTGGCTAATGTTTTAGTTGGAGATGTCCTAAAAGTGCATAGGAGTGTAGGAGGCAGCCACAGCATCAAGACAGGCAGAGGCCCATCTTTGTATTCTGAAGACCTCCTGAGTATAAATTATCTTGTTGGAGGAATGTGGCTCTGGCAATGTGCATCCCATTCTGGAACTTTAGAGTTCTCAGACTGGACCACTGTGAAGGATAGACATATGCCTTTAGAATTTTATCAACTCGGGGCTGGAGAGATGGCTCAGTGGTTAAGAGCTCCCTCTGCTCTTCCAGAGGACCCGGGTTCGATTCCCAGCACCCACATGGCAGCTAACAACTGTCTGTAGTTCCAGTTCCAGGCAAACACCAAGGCAAATAAATAAATAAAGGTTTTTTTTTAAATTTTTTTAAAAAAAGAATTTGATCAACTCACTGGTCTCAAGTTCAGCATTATCAAACCCCACCCCTATGCTCAGTTAATCAACTCTGTACAGAGTCTCTAAAGGGAAGGCTGCCTCTCTGTCTGTGCCTCCCAGATTGAGCCAGGCTCCCTGCCGCCCCTGTCCTTTAGTTTGTTCTATGTGCTCTTCTATTCTCCAGAATGGTCTTGCCAGGCCTCCTCATTGAGGGGCAATGACAGCCTAACTGAGAGACTCCCTGACATGTTGATGTTTGCTAGACTCAGGGTCCCACTGTAGCTCTGTCTGTTCGTTTGTTTTATTATTATTTTATGAGTCTGTATGTTTTGTCTGTATGTATGGCTATATGCCTAGTATCTGGAACTGGTGTTACAAACTGTTGTGAACCATCCTGTAGGTGCTGAGAATAGAACCTGGGTCCTTAGCAAGAGCTGCAAGTGCTCTTAACCGTCAAGCCATCTCTCCTTCCGCCCTGTTGCTCGGTGTTTTAATAAGAGATTTTCTCTTAAGATGCTGCTTATTATAAGTCATACACTGTGACAATATGGCATTTAGCTCTTCAGCAGTTAGAGGAGCCCATGCCATTTATTGAAGGTAGTTTCTATTCTACTGTTCTCATTTGGCACAGAGTGGAGAACACATAAGTCGACCCACATACAGCCAGCCAGTTTGATTGTGTTCATTGATTATTGAAGTGCAATACTTTAGAACCATGTGCTACCACTTCCTACACAAAATCTTGGGCATGTCTAATGTAAAATGTTCTGGCCCAGACTTTCTGGGCTAGATCAGAGGTTTAGTCTCACTCTTGGCCTCGCTTTGCCTCAAATAATCACACACAAGCATATATTATTTCTATGCTGATTGACCTAGGGCCCAGGCATATAAATTGCTAGCTCTTTAGTCTTAAACTAACCCATCTTTCTTATCCAGTTTAGCTGTGCAGTGCAGTACCTTTTCCTTTCCTGGAAAGGAAACAGCGTCTGCTGTTGTCTCCTCCTCGTGTCTGTCACTTCCCTGTGGCATCTCTCTGGAGTCTGTGTTGTCTGGCATCTGTGTCTGTTCTTAGCCTGGTAGCCCCGCCCACACTTCCTGTCTGCTTTGGCCAATCAGCTTTTTATTAAACTCATAGGTGGGACAAATATTTACAACATTACCAGCATAGCCCTACTATAGGTGTTGTTCTTTGTAAGGTCTCAGTGGTTTCCTATATAACATGAAGATGCCAGTAACATCTATAAATAAGCGACACTTGAAATGCATAGAGTTGTGCCCAACATACACGGAACTTTCAATCAATGCCAGTCTAAGTAACTAAAACTTTTATACCAAGTACAATTCCCTAACCCTAACAACCCTAACCCTAACTGAAATACCCTAATGGCATCTCTAATTCATTACTTATAAAACAGAGCTCTGAATTTCCCACTTGCACTCTGCAGTGACCCCTACTCAGTCACAGCACCTCATGCAGCCAGCCACACAAGCCAGGAAAGTGAAAGTGAGGTATCATCCTCTCCATATCAAGGGCCTGCAAAATCGAATTCCTTCTTTGATGTCATACTCACTGCTCTGTGTCTCTGTCCCCATCACCCAAGGCGGAGCCACCACCAGCTCTGCTCCATACTGGAGTATCCCCTAAGCTGGCTTCCATACTCACTTTTAAAGCAGTGTTTCTCCACCTTACTACTCCTGAGACCCTTTAATACAGTTCCTCATGTCATGATGACCCCCAGCCATAAAATTGTTTCATTGTTACTTTATAACTATAATCTTGCTATTGTTATGAACCATAACGTAAATATCTGAATATACAATCCCCCAGTGGGGTTGACACCTGTAGATGGGGAACCACTGCCTCAAAACCTTTCTTTACATGCAGCCAAGCACAAATTCTCAGTGTGCATGTGAGCCCTCAGACCCTTGTATCCAGCCATGCCCATGACTATTAAAATAAGAAATCCCTTAAGACCCAGGGCTATGATAATTGTCTCAAGAGCCTGGGTAGGGTGCCTATGGAGGTACTTCTCCCTCCACTGGGCCTCTCTGCCTCGGTCTGTTCATGCCAACCTCCTTCGAGCCTCTGTCCTGCACTTCTGCTACAGGCTTGGCCTTATTCTGTTGCTTTTCGTGGGGAGGTCTTTCCTCTGTTCTTCCTCACTTTGTGAGCACCTGATCCCCTCTCCTGCTTCTGCACAGCCTCTCCCATGCTGCCTTGGCATACCTGTCGTTTTACTATTTGGTGACAGTTTGCAGATGCATCTATCAAAACACCAAGCCTCTTCGAGCTCACTTCTTCCACAACTTTCTTTATACTTTACTACAACACACGGTGAGCACTCAAGTAATAGGTGTTCTGCAAATGGGTTTTATGAAGGAGTTGTATTTTCCACTTCTGTCTTAGTCTTTGCTCTATTGCTGTGAAGAGACATCATGACACCAGTAACTCTTATAAAGGAAAGCATTTAACTGGTACTTGCTTATACTATCAGAGGTTTAGTCCATTACTGTCATGGTGGGTAACATGGAGGCATGCAGGCAGACATGGTGCTGGAGAAGGAGCAGAGATTTCTACATCCAGATTCATGGGTGGCAGGGAAAGAGTGACTCTGAGCCTGGCTTGGGCTTCTGAACCTTCCCCCAACAGAGCCACAGCTCCTAATCTTTTCAAATAGTGCCACTCCCTCTGAGCCTGTGGGGGGAGGCCAGGCATTTTTATTTAAGCCAACAAACTTGCCCATTATTTTCATCATCTGAAGATCAACAATGACTGTTAATTTTTCTCAGGCTCATTAATGCCTTCATTAGACATCTCACCTTCAGCCATAGAAAACCTGACTTAATTTGAAATCTTACCTTGTGGTTGTAGGCAGCAGATGGCCTTAAGAATTGTTTAGTTATTAAATGACATCATCACAAACATGTTCCTTTCCCTTTGAAGTCACACAGATGAGTAAATTAGCCGGTGCAGCTATGTTCACCAAGGTAAATTACAAGATAGATATGGACAATTTATTTTTAGAATAAATTATGCAAATAAGATGAAGTCTAATTTGGATAGAGGGGTTTGTCATCAGATTGCCCCTTCCACCTGGAACAGCTTCTCTACCCAGCTCCCAGCAGTTCCAGAACATTCAATGTAAACACCCTTTGAAAAACACAGAACTTCAAACTTAAACAAAAATGCAAATGATCCTTGAAACTTACAAGTGGGACATTTATGAAATTCTCCCCAAATGGCTCTTGAGCGAGCATTCCTGTCGAACACCTGCTGGGCCCATGAGATAACCCTATTCTGTAGGTGTAGGTTTAAGATTTCTCCTCCAGGCTGTAGCCAACCCAGTAAATGATTCATGCAATGGGACTTGGGGGCTGTGGAAAATCGATGCTTGAATAGGAGCTGGCATGTACAGCCACCTGGCAAGAGTACATTCGGTGCCTCTCAGACTGAGTATTAGATTACCTAGACCCAGGCTGGCTACTAAACCAATTAGTTTGCAAAGCAGCCACCTTTACTTCTGTCAAGAACTTTTCAAATGACAGTAAAGATGCATCTGGCTTTAAAGATGAGGGTAGGGGGTAGGGGATAAAGAAAAATAGCTTTTTTTTCATTTTTTTTAAAGAAATTGTGATAGATTCCTCCTTAATGTCTAAACACCTTAGAATGAGCATACTTGAGAAGCGTGCAGCTGGAGGGACATGAAAACTGTGGCCAACTCATCACCCACGGGATGATGCTGTACTGACCACATAATGAGGCACAGTGTTTCCTTCACAGTAGTTCTCCTGTGGGTGTGAACTTGTGGGTGTACACAATCAATGTGATGTATGTGCTCCTTACACATGGGGCATGCATAAAGCTCAAAAGCCCACCAAGAACTCCTACGAGGGCTGGAGAGATGGCTCTGTGGATAAAGTATCTGCTGCCAAGGCCAATGACCTGGGTGTTATACCCAGGATGCACATGGTAGAAGGAGAGAATGGATACTGTGGTGGAAGTTGTCTTTTGACCTTTACTCCTGCACTGTGACACATGCACACACACACACCCCACCCCCCCACAAACATAATTTTAAAAATTCTGATCCATCCTGGCCATCAGATCTGAGCACTCCACGAACTGGAGTAGAAACCACCCTGGCCACTCTCGTGTTGATGCTAAATGGATGATAAAACATGTTTTGTTGAGCTTGGATTCCAGCCTGCTGCTGATTTTTTTAAGGGAATGAATGCTATAATACTTGGAAACCAAGTGAGCCACACTTGCTTTTTCAGCCAGAAAACAGAGTTGTCTTTCCAAGCAGGCGGTAGCCATTGCCAAAAGAAAGGCCTGCTGACTTGGGGCCTGAACCTCAGCTCTGGTTTCAGAAAATACCTTCTGTGGAGACTATTTCTTTGCAGTGAGCTGTGTTGCTCTTGTCTCCTGACTATCTGAGGAATGAGTACCCCAGGACTGAGGGAGCCTTTTGAGCTTCCTCTACTGTCTTAGGCAGGCAGTCTTGGATGAAAATGTCAAACAGATGTCCCAGGCCTCAGCCAGAGATTCAGGGATCAGATGATCTGGCTGCAGGCTCAGAAGACTCTTTAGTCATCTCATCTCTTCATGCTTTCTAGAAGCTTCAAGACCAAGAGCAGGGGCCACTTTTCTGGTAGGCCTCTAGGAAATGAGTCTGAAGGCCTGGCCTCTTGTCTGCTTGTCTGTGTCCTCTCCTTCAGGATGTCCTTTTCTTTTTCTTTCTTTTTAATTTTATTTAAATATTTTTCCCATACTCATTACTTCTTTCTCCCCCAGCCTCTTCCCTCCCCCCATCCCTCTTGACTCCCCAGAGAAGGCAAGGAATCCTAAGGTGAGTCAATTCAGTCTGGCATATCCAATTGAGGTAAGGCCTAGTCCCTCACCCAAGTATCAAGGCTGAGAAAAATGTTTTCTTGCTAGGTGTAGGCTTCAAGGAACCAGTTCATGGACCAGGGATAGACTCTGGTCTAAGTGCAGGAGGCTCCAGAAACTGCCCATGCCTTTCAACTTCCATTCACATTCAGAGGGTTTAGATCTTTTCCTTGAAGTTTTATCAGCTGTTATTTTAGAGTCTGCAAGCTTTTAACAGCACAGGACTGCCTACTCCATGGGTCTCCCTATCATGATCCAGATCCCTCAGCTCATGAAACTTCTCTTCCCTCTCTTCAGCTGGACCAGTAGCTATGAATGTTTAGCTATGGACCTCTGTATCTGCCTTCATTAGCTGCTGGATGAAGGATCTATACTGGCAATTAGGGTGGTCATTTATATGGTAATAGGGAAAGGCCAGTTTAGGCACCATCTCCACTATTGCTTGGAGTCCTAGCTGAGCTCATCTTATGGGTTCTTGGGTGTTTCCCTAGTATCAGGTCTCTCTCTCTAATCCCACAATGACTCCCTTTATGAGGATATCCACTTCTTTGCTCTCTCTCTCTCTGCTGTGCCCCCTCCATTCCATTCTCTCAGGTTCTCCCCCGTACCCACGATCTCAATTTTCTCAGCAGATCTTCTCTATTTACTCTTCCCAGGGGATCTATGGATGTCTCTCTTAACTTTCTCCTGTTTCCTAGCTGCTGCTGCTGCTGCTGTATGTGTGTGTGTGTGTGTGTGTGTGTGTGTGTATGTGTGTGTGTGTGTGTAAATTGTAACCTGGTTATCATTTGCTTTACATCTAAAATCCACTTTTGAGTGAGTACATACAATTTCTGTCTTTCTGGGTTTGTGTTACCTCATTCAGGATGATACACTCTCCAGATTCATCCATTTGTCTGCAAATTTTAGGATGTCATTTTTTTTTTCTGTTGAGTAATACTCATTGTGTAAATGTACCAAAATTTTTTAACCCCAGTGGAGGGACATCTAGGCTGTTTCCAGGTACTGGCTATTACAAATAATGCTGCTATGAACATAGTTGAGCTAATGCCCTTGGGGTAAGAATGTACATTTCTTGGGTTTATGCCCAATAGTGGTATTGCTGAATCATTGGATAGATTGATTACCAGTTTTCTGAGGAACTACCATACTGGTTTCCAAAGTGGCTATACAAGTTTACATTCCCATTAGCAATGGAGGAGTGTTCCCCTTGCTCCATATCCCTTCCAGTATATGTTGTCATCTGTGTTTTTGATCTTAGCCATTCTGACAGGTGTAAGATGGTATCTCAGAGTTGTTTTGATTTGCATTTCTCTGATGGCTAAGAATGTTGAGCAATTCTTTATTTATCTTACAGCCATTTGAAATTCTTCTGTTGAGAATTCCCTATTTAGCTCTGTACCTTATTTTCTGATTGGGTTCTTTGGTTTTTTGACCTCTAATTTTTTTGAGTTCTCTATATATTTTAGAGATCCGTCCTCTGTCCAATGTAGTGTTAGTGACGATCTTTTTGATTCTGTAGGCTGTTTTGTCTTATGACCATGTTCTTTACCTTACAAAAACTCCTCAGTTTTAGAAGGTCCCATTAATTGAATTTTGCACTCAGGGTCTGTGCTTCTGGTTTTACATTTAGAAAGTGGTCTCCTGTGCCAATGCATTCAAAGGTATTTAACACTTTTTTTTTCTATCAGGTTTAGTGTAACTAGGTTTATGTTGAGGTCTTTGATCCACTTGAATCTGAGTTTTATGCAGGGTGACAGCTATGGATCTATTTGTATTTTTCTACATACCACCATCCAGTTACGGCAGTACCATTTGTTGAAGATGCTATCTTTTTCCACTGTATATTTTTGGCCTGTTTTTCTTTTTTTTTTTTTTT